>CM054126.1:25199787-25492287 GCA_028751855.1 Ambrosia trifida | reverse complement strand
CAATTAGTTTCATTGTCATTCAGTTTAGACACCACCATATATTGAGGTGTGATTTTGTATTTTACAGAACACTATACAGATTAACATTTCTCTCTTACTTTTAGCCTTCTTCGATACCACAAAACAAAAGTATTTTTCTATATGGACATATGCACTTCACTATATATGAATTCTAGAAGAAAAGGAAAAAAAAAAACCCTTTCTATGTTGGATATTAAATGCACAAAAAGGATCATAAAAAAGATGAAACCTTGCACAAAAAGGATCACAAAAAAAAAAAAAAAAAAAAAAACCCTTTCTATGTTTCAATTGATATTGATATGAACAAGGAGGTCGAGTTCGACTTACCACCTTTTGAGGACGAGCCACGCCCCATAGGTTTATAAATTTATAGCATATTTTTTACATAATTGTTTGCGATTTGTTTCTAACATATAAATATTATGAGTACTAAATGCAGGTCGGGATAAAGCTCGAAAGGAAGCGGCAGCGGGAAAGAAAATGGCATTGGGTAGCATGAGCAGAGCGCTTCAAGGCTTGACACTTTATCGGCACAAATGGACGCTTTCAACCAAGCTAATGTAGAAAAAATAAAAATCAAGAAGGAAAAGCTTAGGTTGATAGAGGAAGCGAAAGCGGTGGAAGAGTGTAAAATTATGTCGACCGACATCTCTACTTATCCCAGGAATAACGTGCCGTGTTGAAGAAAATGCAAGACAAAATTCATCAAAAGTGGAAGTTGTTTTTTAAAATTTTAGGAAATCTTATCTTTTTCTTTTTTTCGGTATGTAATTTGTTTTTTAATCTTAGGATGGTTTGTAATTTTTTTTTATAAAATCTAGTATTTATTTTAACATTATTTTGTTTATTTGTTACTTTTATATTTAATTAAAATTAATGTTAAAAAAATAAATTAAGTAGTAAATGCAAGAGACATGGAGTTTTGGTGTCTCCATATCCCACTCATGTCCCAACCAAGAGAAAAATAGAGGTGTCCTAAGTGGCATCTTAGATGACATGAAGACATAAATTTTTTATGTCTCCACACTCTATAGCCTAATTAATCTAGTTATTATTTCTTACATCACTCGAACCAAACATATGTTCAAAAAAACTCAAACCAAACATGCAAGGGTACGTACCAATGAAGTACTCGCATGTTAATGACACATCATGTCATTTACTTGTCTTTGTATTACATAAAATGATAGAAAAAGCGTTATAAGACGATGATTAACTTTAACACACAAACATGGCATATTCCATGTCAATTAAGCATATTGATACACTTGTTTTTGTTTAGAGATTAGTTTTAAAGGCATTACCAGTGAAGTACTTGTTGTAATTTTAGTGTTATCAACATTAATGGTGATATTGGATAACTTGTTGAATGGGTTGATCTTGTTAGTCATTAACTGAGTTAGGAGATGCAGGAGTGCGGGCTCGGTTATCACTAATGGGATTGTGTGTGTTATTGGTTTAAGTAAGTTAAAGTATTAGTTTATTGGATTTGGGCCGAATGATTTAATGAACTAACTAAAGTTTAATTTATTAATGGGTTATTAATTAAATGGAATTAAAGATATGGCCTTGTAAGCTCTTGGATATGCATGTAGGCCACATAGATTGCCCAAACATAATTACTAAACCCAATCCAATTGCATTTTAAATGTACAAATATATTGTCAGTTGTTTTAATGACATAACTAAAGAGATAGAAAACCAATCCTGATTTTTTCTAGAGAGATCTCAAGAAATTTGGAGGTTTTGAACACACAAAAACCTATTCATATTTTGATTATCGGTGCAATAATACTCAAAGAAATTAAATCTGATTCTTGTGTATATACTACGTTTAATCCGTTCAAACATTTGATTGTACCGATCAAATAGTTTGTTCTGATAGTGATTACACGACTCGTAGTATAATCCAAATGATTTTCGATTTCTTCTATGGTTTCGGTTCAATAAAACCAACAGTACTCGCATGTTACAACGATTTCTTTAATGATCCAATCAACAATATGGAAAACATATGGTGAGTAATTTCTATTGGGTGGAATAAGACATCACCATTGCAAATTGCTAAATGCAATTATAAACGCGCTTAGTTAGTTGTAACATCAGATTTTTATAAATGCACAAAAAACACACATTTTCTATCCAACAAAGGATGGATCTCAGTTGGGGCCAAAATCCCCCCCCCCCCCCCCCCAAAAAAAAAAAAAAATTACCAAAAATTTTATATGTATTGAGTCCGACCCCTATTTTTATCCTTTAAAACCTTCAACATCCCTATTTAAAAGTTCAAGATCAACTCTACAAATATTCTTACCATTACTCACATGCATGTTACACTTTTTTAGTGCATAACTGTTTATGCATGTATTTGTTCATTAAGTAGGTTAATAACCTACTTAATGATGAACGACTTAAAAAAATATTTAATTACCGCAAGCAATTGATTGATTTGGTTGTTTGAGAATCTATTTTCAAGCAATCGGAGTACTTGATCGATTTGAAGACCATGCTGAAGAATTAACTTGAGCTCTTCTTTCCTCTATTATATCCTCCCAATAACTAAAGAGCTTCTCAGGGAGTTTCATTGATTCCCTCCATATTCCATGAAGATCAAATCTTTCTAGCATCGGGTAAAACGAAACCAAATCAAACGTACTACCCGATAACTCGAGTATTGTGCGTATTAAGTCCTTCAATCCATCTTGAGCACCATATTCATCATTCAAGTCAAGCAAATCTTTTCCAAGAATAATGGAACTCAAAGTTTTGAACAATGTAGTAAACACCACTTACTCAATATTAACCACCTCTCCTTGCCTCTTAAGCAAAAAAATCAACATTTGGCTTATTTTTCCTTTACGCAATCTAGATTGGGCTTCTAAAGTTGTAGAATTGAACGGTTCAGTTCGGCATATGGTTCTTAAGGTTTTCCATGTTTGGTTGCACTCCGACCACATTAGGGAGTGAGGTAGAAGGTGTGCATGTTTCACTGAGATAGGAACAACACGAAACGAAAGAAGATGATCTTTAGTTTTGAGAACCTGCACTGCATGGCAGCCTCTGGCGAAGAGGCCACCACAAAAGTTGTGTACCAAAGTGGAGAGATATGAGAGGGCCATGTGATTTAGCGAGATTAGCGATGGAGACATGAGGTCTGTCGACTCCGACTTGATGTAAGTTCCCGATAAGCGGCAACTGTGGTGGGCAGGGTGTAGGATTTTTTGTACTGTTAAAAAGAAACAATTTTGTGTGTTTAATGACAAGTAAAATGAAGATGATTATTAATATAGCAGAGATAGGAGACAAAAGATTGTAAGCTGTGTGAAAAGTTGTAAGATCCATTAATGGTTTATGATGAGATCGACTTAAAAAAGGATTTGTGGTGTTGTTTGTGAATGAATATGGGCAGCCATAGGGTGTATTTAGACCATGTGGTGTGGGGGCGGCATCGGCCCGTCGACCACGTGCATGTCCCACTAACAGTGCCCCCGTCGCGTTCGGGCCGGCTTAGTCGTCCATTTTCGGATGTTAGAGACGGGGCAAGCCATTGGTTGATATTGATAACGGTCATATGACCGTTTAAGAATAGAAAAAAAAATATTTTCTATTTAAATAATTCATTCATTCTAACATTTTAACCAATAAAACACACACAACTACAAATCTCTCTCAAACCTTTACATCTTTTTTCTCAACATCTACAAAAAATTTTAAAGTTTTTATAAAAATTACCACACAATGTCGAATGCTCCTTCTTTTGCTTCGTCATATAAAATTACCACACAAAAAATTTTAAAGATTTTATTTGTAACCTTTTTATTTGTCATTATTTTAAATATTATGTTATTTACTTTAATTATTTACTTATTTAAAAATTAGAAAATAAAAAATAAATTGTGGCCAATAGGAGTGGAGGACTACCCTCACACCCTTGGGTAGGGCTGTAAACGAGCCAAACGAATACGAACAAGGCCTTATTCGTGTTTGTTTGTTAAGAAAATAACCTGTTCACGAATTGTTCTTGAACACTTATCAAACGAGTTTTTTTGTTCGTATCTGTTTGTTAAGGAAATAACGTATTCACGAACTGTTCGTGAACACTTACCGAACAAGATTTTCTATTCGTGTGTGCTTACTTGTTAAATTTAGGTGTCGGACAAAAGCGAACAAAAATAAACACAAATTAATGTAAAGGAACACAAACAAGCATACATGAACAATGCTGGAGTCAAACTAACACATATTAAATTTCGAATAAAATCAACATGTTCTATCACAAACATAGTCACCAAAATACAGTAATCCAATAACCTAAACATACTTGACATAATCTTGATCACATAATTACCGTAACATAGTGTTCCATAAAAACAAAAAAAAAATTATCATATTAAACTTGAAATTTTCATTTAATCCACCCAAAATATTAGTTGATCAAAATAGGTGAAGTAAGATTAATGTGTGATACACTAATATATCAAATAATCTACCAATGGGAATTTTAAAGTACCTAAATTAAAAATAAAAAGTTAAAAATCCTAATGAACTAATGAACACAAACATAAACGAACACGTTCACGAACATAAGTGAACAAACGCGACCTCTATTCATGTTCGTTTGTTTAACTAAACGAACAAAATTTCTTGTTTGTGTTCGTTCATTTATTAAACGAACAAACGCAAACGAACTTCCTGCCGAACAGTTCACGAACAGTTCACAGAACGTGTTACAGCCCTACCCTTGAGTAGTCCTCAACTTGTCAAAAACTAAAGATGACCCACTATTTACTAACATGGCGGCAAGGCTTCCCAAGTCTTGCCTAAACCAAACCACATTGTCTTATAGGGATTAATAACTACTTTTGTTTTGGAACCTACACATAAAGTTTCACCTTGCATACTAGACATTTTATCCGGTTGTTACTCTAGCGAGGTTACTCGTGTAGAGGCCGTACGGTTTCGGGGCTCAAGCCAAAGCCTCCTCCGTAACAGCGTGGAACCAATTCAAACAACATAGTCTGAACGTGTGGTGGGTTATGACCCGCCGACTAGGTGGGTATGATGTATCTTTGCCACAATACCCGCTAAGAACTTCACCTTCCAAAAATATATATATATATTAGCTACACTTCTTTGAATAACAATACTCTGATTACTTTATAAAGTTTTTAAACTCATAACTACTACATTAATTATTTTATACAAAGGTTTGTCATCAATTATATTTTAGTGGATGTAAGATTCACATGTTTTAGATTGGAATTCGAAATTTAAAAACTTAAATAGAAGCGATACGTGATGCATTCATGTATCGAGGAATTGTTGGCAATGAGCTTTATATGGGTGCGGAACAGATTGAGGAAGAGCGGAATAACGTGGGAAGAGTGGAAACGATTTGATGTAGCATGATGCATAAAACGTGAACGGTAGTTCTCGTGTATGCGATGTAATAATGTAAGAAAATGCCAACATCTAGTTGGCGGTAGAGAAATAAAAATTTGGTTTTATTGATCGTTAAAAAAAAAAAAACAATACGGGATGTGAAAGGATTATGAAATTTTATCAATCAAATCGTAAAAGATTAATCCGCAATCAATCAAATCATTGGAATTTAAAACTCATGGTCATAAACAAAGGACAGTGAAGATTATTTAGCGGATATTTATAAAGCTTCTTCACTTAATAAGTTTAAAACCTTCTTCACTTAACATTCAAAAAAAAAAAAAAAAAAAAAAAAAAAACTTTCAAAAATCATAGAAACAATTGTAAGTTGGCTGTATTGAAGATTCACATGAGATTTTGTGGTTAATATGACCAACCAGAAACGACTACTGTCTGGATTAAAGAAAACATTGATGGTATGTAATGAAGATTTTCTAAGGCTACCTGGTATGGAGACACAAACCCACCCCGTCCCACCTTTTCCTCCCCCGTCTTTGTCTCTACACCGCCCCCACCCCAGTGGCGAGGCTTAGTTGGGGCGTGAGGGGGAGGCCGCCCCCCCCCCCCCCCCCCCCGAATTTTCGTGCAGAAGTTCCGATTATATAGTTTTCGTATAGAAAATTTTATAAATATAGGGTTTCGACCCCCCGAAACTGGTTTTCGACCCCCCGAAACTAGTGACTTCCGACCCCAAACCTTCGGGTCAAGCTTCGCCACTGCCCACCCCCGTTTCCGTCTCCCTAGAAACATAAGAGACGCACCAATGCTTGAAGAGAGAGAGATCCCACCAATCACAAATTTAATATTATTACTTTTATTTATTTTTATTGCATTTAATATTATTAATAATAAATGTGTCTCCCATATCTCCACACCCCACCCATAACACATTTTATTGTGTGTTAACTCTATCCTTTGTGGCAAGGAGACATCTCAATTTAGGTGTCTCCACATCCACTAGCCTAAGGCTAAAGGGTGTGGGGACGCAGGGAAGGGAGACGGGGTGGGGGGCGGTGTTGAGACGGGGAGACGGTGGGAGGTGATTGGTGGTTTCACCTGATTGGTGCGTCCCTCGCGTTCAAAGGGAGACGGGGGAGAAGGGGGACGGGGGTAGGGCGGTATTGGGATGGAGGGAGACGGAGGACGGGGGTTGCCTGGTCTCCACACCGAATGGCCTAAGAAGAATTTATGCTGCTGGTCCAAAATCAAGAGTTATTGACCACTTAAAATTTTGTGAATATATCTACGTCAAAGAAGTCCTTTAAAAAAAAAATCTACGTCAAAGAAGAAGAAGAGCACGTGTACAATATAAGTAGATTGTTTTATGCTAAAGCTTTGGACATGTCGATAAAATCTTATCCTTAATGAATAGTCCCCGTCTGTAATCAACGTGGATCGGATTACGAACACTTTTGTTTAGTTTTTCTTTTTCCGTCTCTTTGTTGTTATTTGACTATTGTAATTACCAACGGATAACCCCCTTCAATGAATAGTCCCCGGTGATATAATTATATTCACATGTATGAAACACGAGAAATCATATAAACATGTATTAGATAAAACTACAAAAAATCAAAGAATAAAAAAAATATTTATTTTAACAACGAAAACCCTATGATTCACGTTTACTTTGAATTCTTTATAAAATAAGGGGTATTGGATTTTAATAATCCAAAGTTTCAACCATTGACCGATAATAATCTGTACTTCAAAAATTCCGAATAATAGTCCCAACTTTTGAACATTTGGCCTCTGGTAAATCTTTTTTAACTGAGCACTAACTGGGTTAGTTTGTGCTGACGTGGAATGTGACTAGGAATGATGACGTGTACAACTTAATCTGACGTGACATTTTATATGATTATATCAATATTATCATTGTTATTTAAACAACTCATTACCCAGAATCTAACTTATTCATCCTCATCTTCTAATATAAAATGCCAATAACGATCAGCCAGTGTGAAACTTAATTTTTGAAAAAGATTTCAACATCATCAGCTTCATCATTGTTATAAACATTATTAGCATCATCTACTTGTTCTAATAAATAGAAAACAAAAGACAGAAATGATTCATTTGAATCAAAACCCAAAATCCTTCAAACCCTAAAAACCACACCATCATCAATAATCATTGCTTCATTTTCTAGCCTTCTTCCTCAAGCTTTCATGTTTATTACGGTTATCAAACAAACTCCAATCAAGATCAATGAAGCAGCAACCATGCCGGTGACACATAAGATCTCGACATTTCAACATATCCCTGAAGAAAAAGCCTTTATAATTGCCTCTTTAACTTCGGCTGACGACCCTATCCACGACCTTTCTCGACATCGTAAGTCCGTTTTTTAGTTGCCATTTTACTCGGTTATTGTTAGGGATCAAAAGCCCCTTATATTTGATGGCAGGTCGTTACTGTTGGGGTATTGATTTAAGCGATTAGGGCTTGATGTTGATTTAGGGAAGATGACGAAGGTGTCTCGTCGTGAAGAACCCCTAGCAGAGAAGACGGGAAGATATAGATTGTTTGGGGTTTGATTTTTAGGGATTTATGTGCCTTACTTGATCGATTATGTTTAAAAACAATTGGGATTTGAATTTATGTTTATGTTTAATTATTTATTATGATTAATATGAGAAAATAAGACATATAATAATGATATAATAATATAAAATGCCATGTTAGATTAAATTGTACACGTCATCTTTCCTAGTCAGATTCCATGTCAGCACAAACTAACCTAGTTAGTGATCAGTTAAAAAGGTTTACCAGAGGCCAAATGTTCGAAAGTTGAGATTATTATTGGGAATTTTTGAAGTGTGGATTATTATCGGCCAATGTTTGAAACACTACTAGAAAAATACCCCTATCTTGACACACATTTAATGACACGCGAGAATTCATGACATGCAAAAGCGCGTGTCATTAAAAAATCGTCGTCTTTAAAAAAAAATGGTCAAACAATGACACTTTTTTTTGCGTGTCAACAATCTAATGTCAAGATTTTAAAAAACATGACACTAAAAGAATTGAGTGTCATGTTTGGTGTCAAATTATAAATTTATAATATTCTAAAAACCAAAGGTTTTGTGCAATGGTGAGTTGTAAAGTATGCATGAATGGTGTTATGTGCTTTCTCACGTTGTATCTTATGCTTTAGGGTTTGTACCAGTGGTTTTCTTGAAACCATGTACTGGTTTTATGTTCCATCTTTTTCCTTTTCTTCTCTCAGTAAACACAACACAACACCACACTACACTTTTCAATCTCTCTCTCTCATTCTCTCTATCTTCACCGCATCTTTCATCTCTTTTAGTCTCTTTCCTTTCCTTTCACGTCTCTTTCTCTCTGTACGTATCAATCCAAAACCACCGCATCCTTAAGAGATGAATAGAGGGAGACGAGCGGTGACCATAGCGAGGTGAAAGAGAAAAGAGAGAAAGAGAGGGACAGTGGCGGTGACTAGAGTTTCATCCGCCGGACCATAGAGAGAAATTAAGCAAGTAGAAGAGGATAAACGAACCCTAGCTAACCTAGAATCAGCCATACCTTAATCCAACATTGGTTTGAAGATGTTGAAACAGATGGGTTACACTCCTGGGTCTGGGTTGGGTGGGTCGGGTTAAGGAGAGATGGAGGAGTAAGAGGGTGGTTGTGAATTTTTATAAGGCGAAAAGGGGTGTTGGATCAGTTGGAGAATAAAGAGGTTGTGGAGGTGGAGAAGAAAGATGAGGATGATGGTGGTGATGAGGAAGTGATTACAGGAGAGGTAAATCGTTACGTTAATTGAATTTCACAGGGCATTTTGTTAATTTATTTTATTATTTGTTATACAGTTTACAAGTTAATAGTATAGTTGATTATGCTTTTGTGTATATTTGCAAACACTTATGCTTAATTGTTAGCTCCTTTGAATGAAAGTATGACCTTAGAATGTAAGTAGGAGATTAGTTCATTGTTAAGTTTTGTTATAAGCGGATCTTTGTGGTAGGTTGTGTTAATCATGTACACAAATAGGCACTGGAACTAGGATGCTCTATTTGGATGTCTTAACACTTCCTCAGATTATAGAATTTTTTATTATCATTCATTTGGATTATAAATTTATAATTGTAGCACTTGCGACTCTGATTCTTGATCATCGGCACACTTAACAATATGTGCTACTAAAAAAATCTGACTCTATAGCATGTTTCTCTTTCTCATCAATATGAAACTTTATGAGTCTTCACGTGACAGAGATTTCGAAAAGTCCTCTTGCTCTTTCAAGTGCTTTTGATTATTAGTGATGTTTGAGAGTGTATTATCTGTTCCACACCACGTTTTATCATGTGGGTTGTATGAATTATTTATGATTAAGGTATATTAAATTGTTTTATTTTAATTGTTTTATTTCAATCAATTATGATTAAGGTATATACTACTGTTGCTTATAAGTTTTGTTATATTCTGTGATTACTGTTTTTTTTTTTTTTTTTTTTTTATGTTATTGGATTGGAATTTGGTTGATTTGTTGGGCAAAGTTTGTTGTTTTGGGTAGTTTTGATGTGTAAGGTTGTGGCCGTGTGTTCGGTTATGCCTTTTCGGATTGAAGGATATTAATTTCAGTGTCAAATACTGATAGAGAGTTAAGACTGATTTAGTATGCGAAGAATAGGAGATGCGCGCATAGGTATTTACTTTTATATTGTAGTTGTATTGAATGGCGGTAGATCAAGAAATGAAAGAGTTAGGCAGTTTATATTTTGATGATAAAAAGTTGAATTACATCGGATTGTCGTCTTTATATAAACATTTGCAGTAGGATAAATAGTCAAGTTTGTTGGTGAAAGCTTGACATACCATTGAATTTGAGGATAATATTGTTAGTTTTATGTTTTCAATATATGAGCCGAAACATTTTTTTTTTTATCAACATGAGCCGAAACATTTGCAGTAGGATAAAAGTGTTTTTAACACAGTATTAATCATTTTCTTTTTGCATAAGCGACATAATACTAAGAAAATATGTTTACAGGGGAGGGGAATACAGGCTGCAGCCAAAGGCGTAGACAAAAAAATCCATTAACACAAGGCTTCGTCTGCATTCGTGCTACAAAATTCAAGGTTACGCATGCCCTGAACTAGACGACAAATACTCTCTCACAAGGCGAGCATGCGAATAGGAGCTGCATCCGCTTTCACTCCTATACCGGTAAGTTTGTCTTAATTTGAAAATGATATTGTGATTATAAATTTATAACATCCAATATTGTATAAACTGTTGAATCTTAAATCTTTATGTTGGTGGTGTTTGGGGAAGCGGACTGATGAGGAGGTTTGTATAAACTGTTGAATCTTAAATCTTTATGTTGGTGGTGTTTATCTTTCAGTAACTTAATTGTACAATTTGTTGTGTTTTTAGCTACTTAATGCGTTGGATTCTTTCATTGTTGTGGAGAGATAGGGGCAAATCTTTGTTTCCATTCTATGAATATAAATGCGGAGAGGTTGCTGCTATTGTTGTCTCTCCTGATTGTCGAGGACAAGGACAAGGAGATATATTACTCGGTATAATTATTAACTTGTTTTTTGCATACGGGTCAGGTTGGGTTCACCCTTTACACTTTCTGTTCAAAAAAGTCTAAAAACTTTATTCAAACATATAAAAGTGTCATATGTGATACTTTTTAAGTAATGAACTATACATACAAACGATTGCATTAGCTAATCCATTTAAGCCCTGCCGACGCGAAGCGCGGGTACTAATACTAGAATGATTTGGTCAAGCGCGCCACAACGCACACGGGTATAAACCTAGTTATTTGTTATTGTTTGTTGATATAATGTGCAGGCTTTTACATATTTCTTGCAAATGTAGGTACAATGACAAGCAGAGTGCAAAGTTGCAAAATTAGCCTGCCTTTGCGAGTCCATTAAACCAAACATGCAGAGTCAAACGAGCCTAGGCCATTGAAGAAGAGGGTCATGGTGGAAAGAGGCAGAAACAGGTTTAGAACACAACTATATGTATGTTTATACAAATTAAGTGATTTTGATGTTTATGTTAGTAATAAATCTCGTCTTGAAATTAAAACCATCACGAACATTAACCTTCATCTTATTAATTTAATTGTTGTCTCAGGTAGGGGGAGGAGTAGATGCTAACACGGATGCGGATATTAATGCCATTCGTGAAGAGTGGTCTAGTTATGCCGTAACCTTCATTTTCAAGTTATCCGTACGTTTAGTCTAGACTAATGTAATGTACTGACACAATATTTTTGTAACTAGTGGTAGGATTCGACAAATGCTAATTGTAATTTTTTTGTGGTATATATAATATATGCAATTTTATTTTGAAATTTATTGATTTTGTTATTATAAATATAAATATAAATCTAGATTTATTAGTTATTTTGCAGAATTTTTTTTAGGTAAAAAAAAAAACATGACACGCAAAATTAGTGTCATAAAGGTGTGTCGTAAATGCATGTCATGAAAGAGTGTCATTAAAGAGTGTGTCATAAATGCGTGTCAAAAAAGCATGTCATAAAGGAGTGTCATAAACGCGTGTCATTAAAAGATGACACGCGCCTGCATGTCATAAACCTTTCTTGACATGTTCTTCCTTGACACTTTTTTGTGTGTCATAAACACCCTTTTATGACGCGCAATGCGCGTCAAGAAAGGGGTATTTTTCTAGTAGTGAAACTTTGGATTATAAAATCCAATACCCCATAAAATAATGAGGATATCCTATTTAATTCTATATGGTATGACTTAGTTTTACTTTAAAGGGGAGAGATAACGTACAAAGCGTTATTAACGTAGAAAGTGTAGGAATTATCCACAATCAGATGGTGGCAAGAGCGTAATTAACAAACTTAATTATTGTCGGCTTAAACAAACTAAGGATAGATTAGGAAAAAAACATTAGATTTTTTTTTTGTTTAAACAGAGCCAAAATCGAAACTTCTATTCAAACGATTTCTGAACGATTATACATTTTGTAAGATTAGACAATCAAATACACAATTAAAAATCGATTATACTGAACGTAAGAACAAAGAATCATTAAAAAAAACATAGCATTATATTGAACGTTAAAGAAGAAGAAGAAGTAATGAATAAACGCTCGTTATTGTTATGAAATACTTTCGATTATATTTCATGAAGAGTGTTTAATCCTATCACAATTAGGTTAACAGATGTTGCAGAAGAAAATGAAGAAGATGGTGATAACAGAGGGTGTAAATATGCACGTACATATATGTTTATTATTATAAACGCACATTCATTATTATAAACGCACGTTGTATATTCTTTAAACGCACATTGTATATTATTTTAACGCACTTGTATATTAATACATAAATTAGAAATCAATAATAAATGCACTTGTGATTTGGCTTACACTATAAAGCAAGGTTCAAAATATCCCCGAGATGCTCATGCGCGACTCCAAGTTCCATCATGCTCAACTAATTGCCTGAAAAACATGCATATAAGGTATGTCAAAAATTAAGTTGGTGAGGTCACGGGTTTTGGATTCTATGTAAACTACGGGTGACTGGATTATTGCCTAGCTAAGATAATAATCATTATGTGAGTGTCATGAGCCCATAACCAAACCTTGACGAATGTTGTGCCTCGCCCATTGTACACTAAAGACAATTAATGTAATTTGAAATACATGAACTCTTTTGATATCTGTAATCCGGTTAGAGCGACTAACCAAGAGTGGGGGTGTCAACCCAATAGATCTATTCTGGTGTTTCATGGCTAAGTCCATAACTAATGATTACAGAAAAATGTATGACACAAGGGCTTATGAGTACTCTAAGCCTTTTTGTCTCATGTTCACATAATAGTTAAAATGAAATTGAACTTATACGCATGTTTCCCCCCAAAAGTAATGAAAACAGTAAAAATTGGGCCGTGAGAACTCACCTGATGTCTGACTGCTAAGACTGGATTGAATCTAACGTGGGAATGTCCGAACAAAAGTGCCCTAGATTCAAATAAGGACAACTTAAGTCTATATATTGTACTATGTACCATGCAATTATTCACCCGACTTGTACATTCATGGACTGTGTTTTGTACAGCTGTCCACATATGTCACACACTGTATGTATTGGAAAAGCTTGTTTTTTTTTTTTTCATTATTGTAACCATAGTTAGCCATTTTTGGCAAAACAATTGTCTTGGTTTCCCCATGTGTTATCATGGGTTACACGTGTGCTAGTTATTTGTACTTGAAAGTGACGCATTAACATCTTTTTGGCCATTTTATATAAAAGATAATATATACATGTGTTTTGGCCTTGTTAGTACATACACTTTAATTATTAACATATGTTTACCAAAGGTTCTTATGTTAAAGCTTGTTTAACATATGTTTCTCGGCCATTAACATATGTTTCTTACTAGTTACCATTTCACACACATTATGTTTTGAGTTCAAAATCGATTGTCGTGATTTCTAACTCGACCTCACACATACTCGTATGCATTTATAGATGTATATTCGAGTATGCGTGTATGTATATCCACATATTCGGCCGTGTACCTACATGGTTCGACTATGTATATGCATGTATGTGTATTTGCAGGTTTAGGCCAATTATATGTGTATACGATGGGTTTTTGATACAAAATACAAGTGTTTAACCATTGGTGATCCTTCCTACACGTGCAAAAGTGGGTGGCCGTGGGTAATGATTCGGGTGAACCATGGTGTTGATCAAAGAACAAGTAAAAGGGAGGTATAGTATACCTCGGCTAGAATCGAGAGAAAAGAAGATAGCTATGATGAATTTCCAGCCAAATATTCTTCCAAGCGACTGAAACAAAGCTTACTGATGTTTGGATAGAGAGCTGGGTGTCACATTCTCCCCTTGTTTTTGGAATTTCGTTTGCGAAATGAGTTGAGTCCTTGGCTATAGATGCTTCCGGAAAGAGAGCTAGTGATGTGCTAAAAGTAGTTTAATTAAAATAACTAAATTAAACCTTAAACTAGACACCTAGTAATACTCTAGACTCTCTAAAACTAAACTACTGACAGGCAAGTGAACCTATTGACTCTAGTATAGCTAAAGTAAGTCCGGATATCGAACCCACGAGACTCTTAAAATACTAAACATCAAGAATAGACTAGACACCCTCGACCCTTCTCAAGGGGAAACCCTAGAATACTGTTGTGCTGTTAAACCACCGGTTGAGAGGTTACCCTCACAGGCTTACCTACTCGAATCTTAAAGTACCCGCTTGACAGTCTACCTAACAGCGCGAAAGTCACAATACACCCGAAAGTGCAAGGGGTAACTACAATATTTCTGATAAGATTTGGCCTACAAGGAATGCTAAGGAAACTAGGAAGATCTTCTCACAAAGCCTCTAGAACTAGCAATTTAACACCCTAGACAGACCAACAATCTCGCACCTTACAGCTATTGAGAATTGGTAGAATATTTAGAATTATCTAACTAACAATTACAACTCCTGTGGATAACCTGCAGAAATTAACCATAAACTAGCTGCTAACACCCAGTCCGCAACCTAACCCGCATTCATACATGAAAGACATTCACAAAAACGCAAGTGGAGTTTATAAAAGTTAATTAAAGAAAACTAGATATGCATATACATCAAACCAGAAAATAAAAAGTACTTTACTTTAAAATTCACCCACAACCAAAAGTTCCAAAACCAAAAGAAAATAAATCAAACATGTGCAATCATCTTTAACCTAGGTAGCGAAAAGGTCTAGCCAATAAAAGTCATGATAAAATCAAAACAATAAAAGCCAGTTAAATTCATGGTGTTCACAACGGGTTTCAAATAAATAAATAATAAATATTGAATTAGAACCGACCCGTGCTGGCACTTATCCTTCAACCCTGGACCTTCACCTCTAATTTTCTCTTCCTGTCTTGATCCCCTTTGATAATAGATGTATGCCGCTGCTTTGCTCCTTCCTAATCCTCCTCTTCCCAATTAGCGGCGCCCCCCTCTCCAAGAATTCTATATGATAACCACATTTGTTTTCCAATACCTCTTTTGGGCTTGGGGCCCGTGAACTAACTTCCACAAAAAACAATTTTGATTGTTTTATTATTATTATTATTATTATTATTATTATTATTATTATTATTATTATTATTATTATTATTATTATTATTATTATTATTATTATTATTATTAGTAGTAGTAGTAGTAGTAGTAGTAGTATAATTCCAAGCTTTAAACTCGGGTGTTCTTGACTTGACTAAATTTGCTCGTTTATGTTCCAACGTCCATGAACACCTAAAAAAATATAAAATAAATAAATAAGTACTAAAAATGACCCAAACTAATAAAAATATAGAAAAGACCTATACTAAATAAAATAGACCGGTACAAGCCTAAAACTAATAAAAATATTGTTTAAACGACTCGAAAACTATACAAATTTTACACTGGAAATAGATGTATTTTACAATACATCAAATATCCCCACACTTATCTTTTTTTTTTGTCCCTGAAAAAGAATCATGCTATGGAATCACAGTTAGGTTTACATCCAGTTTCAAAACATAGGTTACTTAATTAATAATCTACTAACGTGTTGATTGCGATTGCAGGTATATTGATCCTATTAAACCCACACCGGTTTCCAAGCCCCTTTTTATTTATGTTAAGTTCATGTTGATTAGTCTATCTAGGGTCTCACTCGAAGGAAGCCACAGTTCCTCCTAATCCCGCCTCAAGCTTATGAAGCTAAAGGAACGACCAATTGACCATTTCCCAACCGTCTTATGTAGAAAACCAAGAGAATTTAAAATCACTTTTTTTCGGCATACTTAACTCAGAGGGTGTGACCAATCCAAGTCGCTATCCCAGTGGCCAGGCACCTTAAGCTTCAGCATTTTTTTTTAATCTCAGCATACTTAACTCAGAGGGTGTGACCAATCCAAGTCGCTATCCCAGTGGCCTGGCACCTTAAGCTTCAGCATTTTTGCTTTGATTTCTAATTTTTTTTTTATTTTTTTAAGTGATTAGAAATTCTAACGGTTTTCTACTTATAATGGGGTTTCTTATACTATTTTTGGCGGTTTCGGTCTCCCCGTTTCTCCTAGATGAGAACCCACAAAATAGCCTAACATAACTAATTTATTACTTTTCAAAGGAAACCTTTCTATCGGTTGAGCCTACCCACATATCCCAAATCAGACACGTTTTCAATCAATTTTAATCTCTTATTATACATACTATTTGAAAACCTGACACCTAACTTTACCTATCATCTTCCATATTTTATATAATGTAAACTTCAAAAAAAGGGACATTTTTTTTATTTTTTTTTAATAAAGACGACTCTATATACAGACTACACGACAGTTTCCCATCCCCACACTTAAACTTTACATTGCCCTCAATGTAGGAATAGAAAACGACTAAAAACAAAAAACAAAAAAAAATAAAAAATAAAAAAAATAAATCCGAAAACAAAAATTATAAAAATAAAAAAAAAAAACAAGGGCAAATTGGAAAAGACTTAGCTGGTTAATTTTTCTTCGTAAACTCCAAAACTCTAGTCCAATCCAGCTCGATCTTATAGCATTTCATTCGCGATCGGCTCTGACACAATGGTAAACTCTGGGCTTGCCTTGATAAATGATAACAACTCTGGAATCACCCGAATGGAGATTGAGTACGGGCGGTGCAATCCAAACCTGCGCAAAATGAAACAAACAAAACCCGAGCATAATACCAAACCACATAAATAAACGACTCAATACAAAAATAAAAACCAACGACAAAGAAAAATAAAAAAAACTCATAAATAAATAAATAAATATTTACAAACTCTACAAAGCCTCCCCACACTTAAACTTAATCAGGGGGCTTCTCTTTAATCTGGACCCGATCCAACCCGTTTAATTCCACCCGGTCCTTATTAATTAACAAAAATATACTAGTGGAATTGAAAAATATTTTATTGAATTAAAATGGGTCGGGCCACCAATATTTAAATTTACCTGGACCAAACCTGATTTTTGGCATGTAATGCGGGGACTTGTTGTCCCTACAACACCTGGCCCTCAGCCTGTGTCGGTCCACATGCCTCTTCGCCTTCTCCCGTGATTTTGGTTGATCAAGTGGCACTCTATCTTCTAAAGTCTTCACGGGCCAGCAGTGGTGCTCTTCCTCTTCAACCACTTCTTCTTCAACTTTCGTTGGTGGCTCTTTGATTTCCATAGTTGGGTACCCTTCCAATAACGCCTCTAAGATGTCGAGGTCACTCGCTAGGTCAAAATCTCTGTCTACTTCTGGAATCGGCAAATCACCCAACTCGTCACCAAATTCTGCCTCCCATGATGGTTCATTACTTACCTCATCTTCAGCCATCACTACTTCCTCATCCATTTCTTCTTCATCAGAGTCACTCCCGAAATCATATATAGTAACTTGTGGCACCGGAGGTGGGACTTCAACGTCCATTTTCGTCTCCGGCACTAATTGTGATTCAGGGGGAGCGCTACAAACTGGGTGCCGATAAACTGTTTCCATCTCCACTAGAGGCGGCTTTGTTCCTGGGGAAGTGGGATTAACGGGCCAGAGCCAACATGATGACCAACTAAGTTCCCATTTTTATCATAGCAAGGAACCTTTAGAACTATGGGACTTGGTCTATTTAGACGCTCGATTATGGCCTTACGTTCGCTATCTCGCTCTTCCCTGTATGATCTAAGCCATTCATCAAATTCCTCTTTTGTGTTCAGTTCTGTCCAATGATGCTGCAGGAAATATGACGTGGTATATGTATTTGCACGATAACCCGGGGGATACCTTGATGCATTTGGGCATTTCACGGTAAAATGGGGTCGTCACAGATCCCGCACATGATTAATACAATTTTTTTTAATATAATTATATAACAAAAATAAAAAAAAACAGACTCAAAACAAAACAACAAGTAGCACGGATATAGCAGATAAGTGTAATCGATGCTAATAAACGCAATCGCCTAAGAGTCCCCGGCAACGGTGCCAAAAACTTGATGTGCTAAAAGTAGTTTAATTAAAATAACTAAATTAAACCTAAAACTAGACACCTAGTAATACTCTAGACTCTCTAAAACTAAACTACTGACAGGCAAGTGAACCTATCGACTCTAGTATAGCTAAAGTAAGTCCGGATATCGAACCCACGAGACTCTAATGGAAAACGAAAACTAGACTCGACTACTTATCTACAAACTGACTTGATAATGTTTTATTGCTTAAAGGGGGGTTTTCTAAAAGACTAATGCAAATAAATAAAATAATAAAACTAAAATAACTAAATACACAAACCGGAGACTGCAACTGAGATCAGATGGATGGGAAGGCACTACCTAGGCTAGAATCCTACACATGAATGATAAAGCTTCTAATGGCTATGGAACTGGTGTCGAACCGGGATCTTAAAATACTAAACATCAAGAATAGACTAGACACCCTCGACCCTTCTCAAGGGGAAACCCTAGAATACTGTTGTGCTGTTAAACCACCGGTTGAAAGGTTACCCTCACAGGCTTACCTACTCGAATCTTAAAGTACCCGCTTGACAGTCTACCTCACAGCGCGAAAGTCACAATACACCCGAAAGTGCAAGGGGTAACTACAATATTTCTGATAAGATTTGGCCTACAAGGAATGCTAAGGAAACTGGGAAGATCTCACAAAGCCTCGAGAACTAGCAATTTAACACCCATGACAGACCAACAATCTCACACCTTACAGCTATTGAGAATTGGTAGAATACTTAGAATTATCTAACTAACAATTACAACTCCTATGGATAACCTGCAGAAATTAACCATAAACTAGCTGCTAACACCCAGTCCGCAACCTAACCCGCATTCATACATGAAAGACATTCACAAAAACGCAAGTGGAGTTTATAAAAGTTAATTAAACAAAACTAAATATGCATATACATCAAACCAGAAAATAAAAAGTACTTTACTTTAAAATTCACCCACAACCAAAAGTTCCAAAACCAAAAGAAAATAAATCAAACATGTGCAATCATCTTTAACCTAGGTAGCGAAAAGGTCTAGCCAATAAAAGTCATGATAAAATCAAAACAATAAAAGCCAGTTAAATCCTGGACCTTCACCTCTAATTTTCTCTTCCTGTCTTGATCCCCTTTGATAATAGATGTATGCCGCTGCTTTGCTCCTTCCTAATCCTCCTCTTCCCAATTAGCGGCGCCCCCTTCTCCAAGAATTCTATATGATGACCACATTTGTTTTCCAATACCTCTTTTGGGCTTGGGGCCCGTGAAGTAACTTCCACAAAAAACAATTTTGATTGTTTTATTATTATTATTATTATTATTATTATTATTATTATTATTATTATTATTATTATTATTATTATTATTAGTATTAGTATTAGTAGTAGTAGTATAATTCCAAGGTGTTCTTGACTTGACTAAATTTGCTCGTTTATGTTCCAACGTCTATGAACACCTAAAAAAATATAAAATAAATAAATAAGTACTAAAAATGACCCTAACTATTAAAAATCTAGAAAAGACCTATACTAAATAAAATAGACCGGTACAAGGCTAAAACTAATAAAAATATTATTTAAACGACTCAAAAACTATACAAATTTTACACTGGAAATAGATGTATTTTACAATACATCAGCTAGGTACTTGCGCCTTATTTGGTCTTCACGTTCCCAAGTGAATTTGGGTCCGCGTTTTGAATTCCATATGACTTTCACAAGTTTGATCTGGCTTCGTCTCAACTTCTGGACTTTCCAATCTGTCACCTCGATTGGCTCCTCAATAAAGTGGAGTTATTCATCGATGTGAATTTCCTCGGGAGGAATGATCAATGATTCGTCAGACAAACACTTCTTGAGGTTGGATACGTGAAATATGTCGTGAACACCGCTGAGTTCCTCTGGCAACTTAAGCTTATAGGCCACGTGACCAATCCTGGTGAGGATTTCAAATGGGCCTATGTAGTAAGGGGTTGAGCTTACCACGTTTACCAAAACATGGTACACCTTTCCAAGGTGAGACATTAAATAAAACCCTGTCAACAACCTGAAACTCAAGTGGCTTGCAACTCTGATCTACGTAGCTCTTCTGCCGGTTGCGAGTGGCCTTCAAATGATCTCAAATCTAGAAGATCTTTTTCGTTGTCTCCTGGATCAGCTCGGGTCCGGTCAGGTGTTTGTCTCTAACTTCTTCCCAACATAACAGAGACCTGCACTTGCGTCCGTATAAGGCCACGAATGGGGCGACCTTGATGCTGGTGTGGTAGCTGTTTTTGTAGGAGATGATAGGCGGAGCATCTCCTCAAGTGTCTGAATCGTCCTCAAGTGTCTGAATCGTCAGTTCACCCTAACCATCTATCTGGGGATGATAGGCGGTACTCATGTCCAACCAAGTGCCTAGAGCATCCTGAAGAGTCTGCCTAAAATGACTGTCACGGTCTAAAATGATTGGAACCCTGCTCTCTCTCTCTCTCTCTTATCTCTCTCTTGATCTCCCCTCGCTTCCTCAAGATGCATCCGCTGGATAAACACTTGCTTGTGTGCTTCCACTTCGCTTAGCCACGTCTACCTGCAAAGCTGATTCGATTATTTTTAAGAAGACAGCTGATGAAAGAAAGTTGTGGCAACAGATGGAGCAGAATCCATCCCTCTGTGGAGAATCACAGAGTACCACCAAGAGTCAGGCCAAACGGTATGAAAGATGTATAAAGTGTGGAATTTGGTCTCATGAAGGCAAGTGCAACAAGAATATGACTCACTCACAGTTTGAGTACACTATGCTGATCCAGGAGGGTGCTATTCGATACAGATCTGAGCACCGAGTTAGGAAAGGTAGCAACATTGACTACATTGTGAAGTGCGAGATAACGATGATGAAGGATCGAGGAATAAACACCAAACCCCTATAAAAAAACGCTGCTGAGTAAGGGGATGTTTGGTAGCCTCTTAATCAGCCTCTTAACCATTCAGCTCTGAATCATTCAGCATTCAGACTTTTTGTTTCAGCATCTGAATGGAATGATTAAGTGCTGAACCATTAAGCTAATAAGGGATGCTGAATGATTCAGCTCTTAACCATTAAGAGCCTCTTAACTATTCAGACCATCTTAATGATTCAGCACTTAATCAACCAAACACCCCCTAAGTTGCACTCTGCCACCGCCCTCCTCACGTCTTGTAACAACCCGGTTCCTAGGCCCAAAATTTTTCGTGACTAAAAATATTATAACAAATAATTAGATAATAAAATGATTAAGTGTAAACGAATACGATGCTGAACTGGCAAGTTGAATAATTATTTTGACGAAAGGAAATAATAATATACGCAACGCGATACCAAACCAACACCCGATAACAAACCCGACCCGTAACCATTGGCTAGTCACCACCCAAGACACATGTCCCCACTAGAGGGAACACATGTCCCTCCCATTGTTTGACAACGCATCAAACAAAATTATTTAAGCATAAATGGTTTTGTTTAAACCATTACCCAACCCCCTATATAAAAACCCCAACCCTCTTTTGTGTATATCACTTTATCTTCCAAACATATACATCGAGGAGAGAGAGAGAAGCAAGGAGCCGGTGGCTCCTGCCGCCCTCAATGGTGGAGCTCTGGCGGCTGCTCGATGATCTGCACCCAAAAACACACAACCATTTCCCCCTCTCCTTCTATACCGGTAGATCCAGAGAGACAGAGAGAGAGACAGAGAGAGAGAGATAGAGAGAGAGAGAACAGAGTTAGAGAGAGAAAGTGACGGAAAGACAGAAGCAAAGAGAAAAGAAGACGACGGTGGTAGAGGATTACAGAGCCGCCAAGGAGGGTGCATTCGTGGTGGTTATCCGATTGTGATGGTGGTACGATTAAAGATGTCGGCGGTTGAGGTTAGGGTTTCGATTAAGGCTTCTGTCAAAGTCTAGGTTAAGTGTTGTGAAGGATATGAAGGATGGTGGTTCCTGTACAGGTTAATGGACTCAAAATGTGGTTCTGGGTCTCTAGGGCGAACAACGACGGGTGACGGGGGATGATGATGTTGAAGGTTCCAGGGGAGAGTAGAAGCGGCGGACGGTGTTGGTGGCTCTGGTGAGCATTAGGAAGAAGATGGTGCCATGACGGTGCTGTTGCTCTTGTCCTTATGTACAAGTTTTCATTACAAGGTAAGATCAATGGTCCCTAGGTTAATAATTAGGATATAAGTAGTGTTGTGATGTTTATTGATGAGTGATTTTTGTGTAGAAAATGAAGGGCCAAGACCCGAGTCAACTCAGTTGACTCGGTTAACAAAAGTCAAAGGACAGGAGGTCCGGACAAACGAATGATTTGAGAGGTACAAAGCGAGAACCCGAACCATTTTAGTGATTTAGGATACTATTTAAGATGGTTATCACGTGTGGGATCTTGACTCGTATTTCGGATCAACATAAGTATATAATACTAACTAATAAACTTAAGATGTATATGTATTGCAAAAAATAAACATATTACACATATTATGCTAAGAAGATTATGTTCGGATGATATGGAAACAATGATAGTTTGGACATTAGACGATAAGAGATGTTGAACATACGTTGAACACTAGACGAACTTGCAGATATAAGAACTTGGAACCATGGGACCTATTATTAAGCGATAAACAACAATGTATGGAACATTTGATTATGGGACATTTGGACATTATACAAACCACATGGACACACGAACACGAGACCCTTGAGACTTTAGATAATCATAGGTATATTTGCATAACCAATGACTTGACACTTGGAAACATGTAGAGGTGTATAAGCACCATAACATAAGACGCTGATAAGTTAGTTACAACTTATGACTCATATACATATAGGACCAAGATAATAAGTCGATATGAAGAAATTTAGACTAAAAGCTATAAAATTACACGAATAAATAAATACATTAAAAATAAAAAGGTCCTAGCTCGCCCACAAGTGTAACCGCAATACTCCGTTACACACACTAATGTTCGTAATTGTATTAGGTCATTGTATGTGAACCATAGGTGGAATTCGGATTGGAATACCATGACATTGTGTGACGTGAAACGCTACTAAGGTGAGTTCGTGTACTTCCCCCTTTTGTTTTACTGTTTTGGGGTGAACATATGCTTGTTTGTGTAAACTTAATTGATGTGTCAAGGTGCTCCCGGAACTAGATGCACACTCATTAACCCAAGGGAGTTGGGCCACTTAATATATGGGTAGTACTACTTAGGGAATCCCCCACGCACAGTGGATCCGGAAGCCCAGAAAACCCTCCAATAAGGTCTACGGACCGTTGTGGCATATATTATGCCATGGGAATCCATAATGGGAGTAGATGGATTCAGTGTTAGGATTGACGTGTGACTTGTACATCACTGTGTTTTTAAAATGTGTAAACTTGTTTTTGACATGATAAACTGTCTGGATTTACTTAACTACTTACACGGACTCACAAGCGTAATTACTGACCCAAACTCTTTTTAAGAATGTGTTCAGGTACTGCGTTCGGATGATTATGAAGCATACAAATTATGTTCGTATGATGCGGATTAGAGGTGATGATCGCTAGATGACTTTGATAGAGGATTCGGACTATAAGTGTTGCGGACTAGAGCATTAGAGATAAGTGTCGGTAGAAGTATGGAACGACTAGTGGATTACACTCCTCAACTGCTTCGACGACCGCCGCGTTTCGTCCCTGCAATAGATATTAGTTCATTTATATTATATATTTGTATTATTTTTTAACTAGAGGTTGTATGAATATTTATTATTGTCGTTGGTTGCTTCCGTTGTGCAAGTTTGGTAACAACCTATTATTTCTTCCAGCCCCCTCCTGGTCGTGTTGTTACACGTCTTGCTGCCTCTCAACTGTGACGGTCCATCGGGTTTTGGTGACTCATCCCCCTTTGTAGATAGTTAAAAAAAAAAAATCTTTTTCTTATCTTTGTTTTTACACCCCTAAATTACAACCCTGTTAAAGCCCTCTTGATTGACCATAGTTATTCAGTTTAGAGACGAGGACTTGATTTGCATACAAGCCTATGACTTGTGTCGACTTTGGTTCGGACTTGAGTATTTACCCCCAAAACTCACTAAAATGATAAATCCGAGTGTTGAGTGAACATTTTGATCAGGTATAGGATTAAGTAGGTGTGTCATGCAGTTTTTATTTTTCTCACATAAAATAACCAAGTGGATTGAGGATTTGTTGATTGTTGTTTGCCTTAGGACGGTTTGATTGCTTGAGGACAAGCAATTGTCTAAGTGTGGGGTATTGTGATGTGCCATCAACTACACATATAAATCCTGCATAAATAGTCTCATAATAGGGCTAAATTGAGCTTAAATTGATGATTATAGCTACTTAACCGTTCCTATTTGTGTTTTTTTTTCAGAAAATTGGAGCTCCAACCCGAAAATATACGATTTCGGGCAAAAACAGCTAAAACTAAAGATTCCTGAGAACACGAGATCTTTCTCGGGGCTTAAACGGTGATAAAATTGGCCCGGGGTTGATCAAGCACGACCATGCTCACTTGCACGAGGGCCCCGCACACTAGAAGACAAAGTAGCCAACTTTGGAGACAAGAAAACTCACTTTGTCGGCTGGCACGCCCATGCCCACTCTTTGGCATGCCCGTGCATGACAAAAAGAACAGAGAAGACAAATCCTGCAGCAACAGAATGTACGTGGGGCAGTGCACACCCGTGCTCTTTCATGGTGCACGCCCGTGCACAGTCTCGAAGGCCTATAAATAGCAAGCTCAACTTAATCATTTGGTGTTCCTTCTTTGTCATTCAAGAGCTTTGTTAAGGACTTTATTCATCTCGGGAGGTTACGAGTTAAGTTTGTCACATAATCATTAAACCAAGCATATTTTCGGATTGCACACCTTTAGGATTATGTTCCACCTTTGTTAAAGACTTCATTCATCTCGGGAGGTTACGGGTTGGGTTTGTCACATAATCACTAAACAAAACTTATATTTACCTGATTAATAAACATTTAAGTTGTCACTTTTAAGATAAATTAAACAAGGATATTTTATCTAGTTCTCGTTAGTACAACGCCGTTAACTATCAGAGGATACGATGTCGCCAATGCTGACTATAAGAGATATCCTTCGGTTTGGAAAGCGAGAGCTAAGTGAGGTGGAAGGTGTTCCTCGCTGGAATTAAGCCTCTATATTAATTTAAGAAGATAAATTTAGAGGACCAAGTGCTTAAACGAGTGGCTTGGCGGTCGTTTGGGAAATGCCTAAAAAGCAAGACTCAAACTTTCCAAAAAGCTGCATGGCAGTGTGAGTTAGGTAACACCGCATTATCAACAGGAGAACGTCGGCCTACGGGCCAGTAGTCTGAAGACACCTTTATGGGGATTCGTTCACTTCCCCTGTGCATGACCATAGAGTTTCCAGAATGTCATCCATTGTCTATTTCTTTTCTCATCCCCAACTCTGAAGGGACCGTTTACCCCTGTCCTCCTCACTAATAATTAAACTTAATCTTACCTTTATTAATAAAATCGACTGCTTATACGGAGGTTCCCCGAGATGTGTATGTTTGCTATCCCTACTATTTTTACCCTTTTAGTTTAAAACCAAACCCTTTTTAAAACCACGTTTCTTTTAGAATCCCTCCGTTTTTTTTTTCAAACTCGATTAGTTAACGTGATGAAAGATTGAGCACGGGAAAGTGTGTTCTTTGGAATACGATACTCAGTATTTACCCTAAAAACTATACTATGCACGTCAGGTTCTCTGCCTATGTATTGGTTTTAGTTTCTAAGTATTTATCGTTTACTTATAAATTTAAAACTTTTTTAAAGGTTTAGTAAAAATCAGTCTTTTTCCCAAAACCAATGTTTTGGAGTTAACCCATAAAGTTTTTGGCACCGGAAAAAATGGCATCTTTTCCAATTACTAAAACCGAACACACCATGTATCATTGTAATTTACCATAAAGATTACGACGTCAAAGACAAATTTTTGTGCGTTCGAGTTTTAGTGGTCTATGCAATACTTTCTAGTTTGCCCACACTTTTTCTAACTTATACATTATATATATATATATATATATAATAATTTTTATCACTTGAGATATTTAGTACAATATTTATGTATGTATGGATATAGCCAACTTGTTATAATAAGGCTTTCATTATAGCCATTTGATCACCCATGTAGACAAGAGAAAATATATTAGGTTGGTTCTTTTTCTGTTTTTTCATACCATGTTTAGTTTTTTAACGAGCGGCATAAGTTAGAAATTTACACATTAAATGGAAAATGTGTTTTGTTGTAAACTTGTGACAATTTAATCAGGCTGACCTAATTAAAGACTAACATAACTAGGAGAAATAATGATGGTGAACTGATGAAGGAACTCACTTGGATGTAAAACTTATAACATAAAAGTTTTATTATGGTTTCACGGTTATTTACTTAAATTGAATTTTGTACTAAACATCCAACTTCTTTTGTTATGAATATTGATATTTTTAGGACATTAATTGTGTCAGGTTAACATGTTCCAAATTGGCATGTTGAATTTTGTTCTACCCAAACATGATCCATGTCCGCATTCTTGTAAAACAATTACTCATAAGTCATAAACTGTATACATGTCTATATGATTAGTTAAACGGGTTAAACACCTAAACATATCAAATTAGGGACGGACCTAGAGGGGTAGCCCGTGATATGCCTCAACTTTCTTGGCGAAATACATTTTTAGTGAGAAAATTCTCTTTTTCTTCTTCGTTTTATGTATCAGCTACCCTTGAACAATATCTTTTAGAAGGCACTAACTCTCGGCTTTTTTTTCTAGATCCGTCAACATAACCGTTTACAAAACTTAATTATTTTTGCTTCGTGTCGGAGAAGTTTTTCATCTTGTGTTAACACAATGTAGGATTTTTATTTCTTTTTAATTTCCCATAAAAATACTTTTCTCCTAAGGCCGTTGTTAGCATTTTATATGTTAGAACAAATGATACGTTTTAGTATTTACTAGTAGAATTCCCCGGCGCTTCGCGGCTAGAACTCAGTTAGTACCGTCTCGCTAAGGTATGTTGTCCATCTAATTAGTCGATATATGCTGATTATATAATAATATAGTCAGATAGTGACTGTAGATAATGGTTTTTAACATTGGGAAAGAAAATTGTTTACTGTCAAAAATAAAAACCATGTGCATACCAGTGTTTTCTCTCACCAACCATAAATCCCTCACAGTCAAGCAAGAAACTTTTTGATTTTACAAACACCCTCCCCCCCCCCCCCCCCCTCTCACTCACTCTCTCTTCATGCCTCCATGTGTTATCTTCTTTCTTTGCAATCCACCCCAACGCCAAGCAAACAATCATAGGGTCACCGATTTATTCTACCAGATTTATCATCCCGAAACACCTAGTAATTCGTGCAACGTCATCGCATGTGATCGATCTTAACCTCAGTCTCGTTGGATAGTCGAAGACGACGGTATCAAAAACGTCTCTTCATCTACATCGTCTATGTCTTGGTGTTTGGTGACGATTGGTGGTTGTTGCCGGTGGTTGCAGTGGAGAGGTTTTGAGTGCATAGGTTGCAAATGAGTAGCGAAGAAGACGGAGCGAGATAATTACGTTAGAATACCGTTACTCTCCCACGATCCGTGGCAGGGATTTTGTTGGGCGCTTCTGTGTGGGCCGGGTTGAATCAGTAAATCTGATTTGTTAATTTGAAAATTTGGTCCAATGAAGTAGACAACATGTAACTATGGCCGAATCGGAAAGCACAAACTTTTGTGGAAGAAAGTTGAAAAACGGAGAAGTGGATATTGCACCGACTTTTATGGTTTAGTATATATACTAATATGTTCAAAAAATAAATCTTTTTTTTTTATCCACAATATTTGACGTCATATAGCATATCATTATTGTTATTTCAGAAGCCTTCGGTGGTATTTTAGTAATTATCTTTCTTTCTTTAAGGGTCTTGCGTTAATACACCACCTGACATCACCCCAGAACTGATACCAATATCACACAAAGTAAACTGAACATTATAAACGGCCGTTTACTTTTTATTCGAAACTAGCCTAAAAATACCAATCAACACGTGAATAACCTGTTGAATATACATTTATTTCCCAGCCTTCAACCCATCAACTTCCCCAGAATTGACGGTTTCGTTAACTTTTGATTCAGTTTTTATTTTTAAATTATTTTGTTATGAGATAGAACCAAACCAACAGCAAAATGTCATAAAACTATGGGTTTTTTTTTTTTTTTTTTTTTTTTTTTTTTTTTTTTTCAAATGACTATTATGTGTAATGTGATAACTGTATATTTGGTTGTTGATTTGGAGATTTTTTGCACAGTTTCATCAACTATATATGTCATCTAGACATATAGGCTTTTTGGCAACCTGTGTTCTATTAAATGTTAACCGAGTAAGAGGTCTAACTATGTTAGAGACTCTGAATTAGTAAGTGCTAAATCAGTAAGAGTACGTCGATGTGGTGGCGGAGGATTTGCTGGTGTAAGAAGTGGTGGTGGGTCGAGGTAGTGGTGCGTGAGTGGCTGGGTGAGGGTTATGAACACCGGTGAATGTACACAGGAGTATAATTTTTCATTTAGTATGATTTTGTAATTGAATGTATAAGAGACTTGTCTGATTCAAAGATGCCCTTTTACTGAATCAAACACACTTAATATTTACTAGTACAGAGGTATTCCTCAAGAAAATAATCAAAAGCCTACCAAACAACCCCTTAATTAAAAACGGAACTACTACTAGACTCAACTTGCATTCCTTCCGCCATACTTTAATGTGTTTGGTTCGCGAAATTGTTTGAAATTGGAATTGGAATTTGAAGGGATATGGGCCCAAACCCACGAAAGAATTTGAGCAACCCATACCAGCAAAAGCTCACACCAAGATAATTCGCGGAACGAACCTTTGGCAGGTTCAAGGGCACGCGAACGTAATGGGCACGCCAACACGCGACTGAGTGGTCACTTCCCGCCATATCCTCGACGAGTGCCTTGCAAGTATAGCTAGGTGAGCACGAGGAAGACACAGGTACACCGTACGTTAATGTATAAGCCAATCACATGAAAGGGACTTGTGGCAATGACCATGGTGCACGTTCGATCAATCAGAAGATGCAAGCAAGGCAATGCTCAACATCCATTTATTGACATGGGGACCACATGATGCAGCTGATAATGACGTGAGGCCAATCAAGAAGCTTCAACAACGTTAGGGCTATAGCCACGCGTACGCACAAGGGACAAAAGGTACAATTTGTACCCGCGTAGACCAATGAAACCATATGTGGCTACCTTAGAAACGGTATCCACTAACGGTTGCCAACAGAGCAGACAAGGGTACGGTGGACAAAGAGAATTAGCCAATCAGGGCACGTCAGGTCTGTAATGACCAGGCCCATGCACGTGTCCGAACCTTAAACATCCACCAATGGCATGCCGCCACGCGGAATGAAGGGTACTCTCTCTCTCTGATTTATATAAAATAATATGACATATTATCCTTGACCAATGGTGGGCCGATGTGGAGGCCAAGCCTTTAGATGGTCCTCCGCCCAATATGTAGGTTAAAGGTTAATGTTAAGGCCCGTGTGGAACCTATTTATTAAGGATTTCACCTCCTTGGATGGGCCATTCAGAAAATCCTGAAGAACACACTAATGCCGAATATGTTTTTGCGTCTGTATGTTGGTTCCGACTTCGATTCCTAGCAGTCGCCTCCCATCGGTTTTATTTGTGTTGTTTCAGGTTACTTCCACTCTCACTACTCACCGAATGTAACATCTAGCAAAGGATTAACCTTGTAGCAATGGTGGTTTAGCTTCTCTAATTGGAGGTTAGACTATTGTTTCTTCAGAATTTGTGTAGAAATTGGAATTAGAAAGAATTGCATTTTAATTTTAACATTCCAAAAGGAATTTGAAATTGTTGGAATTGGAATCTCAAACCCTTTATTACTCGTTTGGTTGGTTAATAAATTGGAATCTATCACCCTTGCCTCCACGACCCGCACGGTTGCGACCCGTACAGACCCAAACCATTTCGACCTGTACTGTTTCATACATTCCGCTATGCATTTACTTTGATATATCTTATACAACTGTTCATAACAAAGAATCTGTGTAAGTTGTTAACTGATCCTTGAATTGGTATCAGAGCATTGGTTCATCTGATAACATATCAATCTAACAAATTGATAATCAGACACAGGCTCTTATTGATATTCAATCAAGGATAAAGGTTCACTTTATCAAACAATCCATCATTTTAAGAAATTATTGATCAATCAGTCTTCTTAAAAATGGATCCTCATAACACTAGATCTGCAAATAACCCTCCCATGCTAGTCAGAAATGAATATAATATTTGGCAAAGAAGGACGACACACACTTTGTCATGAAAAACTACTGGTTATTGGAGGTCTATCATGTATGGACCACATAAACCAGTAACTGCAGATTTAGAAACTAAAGTTGAAAAAGAAAAAGAACCAAAAGACTACACTTGCTGAAGATTTCCTAAAACTTGAGCTAGATGCTAAGGCCTTTTCAATGTTGGCAATGGCTCTCCCAGACGAAATTTATGCTGGTCTCTTACATTGTGAGAGTACCAAAGAGCTGTAGGATTGCCTCAAAGAACAGTTTGAAGGAACTGATGAGGTGATTGCCAACAAAAGAGAAATCTTGGCTCAACAATATGAAACATTTACTCATGTTAATGGAGAAACTTTGACACATCAATTTGAAATATTTTCTTCATTAATATCTGAGTTAAAGTTAAATTGTCAGACCTATACAAACTCATCTATGTTGCATAGATTTTTAAGGTCTTTACCTGAAAAATGGGAAACTTATTCAATAGTCCTCAGATCGGGACGAGATTTTGACTACCTTTCACTTACAAAATTACATGTGAGATTACTGAAAGAGAAATAAACCAAAAGAAAAAGTTACAAAACTCTAGGACAAGACTCACCAACTTGTTATAATGATTTTGGATATTTTGATCACATTGACATAACTGTTGGGATCTCATAAGAAAGATCATATACATCTTATGACAATGAAGAAATAAATCAAACTACTAATAATATGTGTTTCATTCTTGATGACTTGAAAAATTTTAGTAGTGACGATTTAGAAGAAATAGACATACTGCATCAATTGGCCATGTTAAGTATAAAAACTGCAGATGCACAATTGTGTCTATCGCTTTTGGATTCACATTATAAAGACGAAGATGTCAAGTTTTGGTATGATTATAAGTTGATTTGAACCATCATGGGGTCGAATGGGTTTCAGCAAGGTCGAATGGAAGTTTTGTTAAGCTTTATTGTGTGGTTCGAACTATCGGCAGGTCGAATGAGCCAATCAACCTTGTGCAGGGACGAACCAGAATGTCTATATATAGTTTTGAATTGTTTTTAGTTGTAAGTAGTTAGTCATTTGTCAGTGTGTTTGTGTGTGTTTTGTAGGAAGGTTCTGGAAGTCATAGTTTTCATTAATATCGAGTTGTAGCTGTTATCTTTGATTAATATTAGTAGAAAACGATTCGAAAATGAACTTTAACGTGTTCTTATTACAATTTATATCATTTTGCATGTGAATTAGGGTTTCCGTACCTGATTCATAATAACTCGTGTGATATTATTGTTTCTTTGTGATAAAACGATCCTATAATGTGGTATCAGAGCTTGTGCTAAATCACACGACTGCAAACTGATACAACTTGTTCATTTTTTCGATTAAAATCATCAAAATTGTTGTTGTTTTGCATGAACATTGATAAACAATGGTTTTTGATTGATTTGGACTAGTTTTTAAGGATAAAATCAAAAATTCATTCACAAAACTTGTTCTACGTTCAATCCGAACCAAAACCTAATCATTTACAATCAAATTCAACAACTTTTTTGGAAAATTAGATCAAAATCATTGATTTTTGATGAAAATTTGATATCCAGAATGGGTTAGGTCGAATTAGTTCTTAGAGTGTTCATTCGGGGTGTTTTAGAGGTTGAAGCAGCCTAGATTTCATTCATTCGAGTGTTTTCATTTTCATTCGGGTGTCTAGTTTTTCATTCGGGTTGCTTGATAGGTCGAATCAGTTGTTACTTATTCATTTGTGCCGATTACTTGGGTCGAACCAATTGATTGTTGTTTGTTCGACCTCACGACTACTCGAACAAGTTTGTCAGATTTCAGAATTTTCTAAGTGATTGAGATTTTATACATCATGGAGAACATTTAGGGATTACCTATGAACACTAGACCTGTTATGACCCGATCACAACAAACACCAATGAACCCATGGGTTGTGGTAGCTGAACGGGGAATACACAACCATAACCAATGCCAAATTACTAGGGTTGTCGGGACCAACTCAATCTGCTATTAGACCTCCTTCACAACAAATTCCAGATTATTGGGGTGTCGCAGCAGCTGCAGCAGTACAAAGTCAGACTACAAATGCCATTACTACTTTGGTGAATGATCTTTCTACGGGAAATGGTAATAGACCACCGAAGATATTGGATATGATCGAGTATCATTCATGGCAGAAACATTTTAGAATTCATCTTGAGGGTTTAGATGGTGGTGAAACATGGCAAATGATTGTGACGGGTATGTGCCACCGATGATTGAGAATTCAAACACACCGATACCACTTGATGATCTTAAGGATGATGAAAAAAAGAAGTATGCGGCAGAGAAGAAGGCACACTCACAGTTGTCTCAAGTTTTGACAACTGATCTACTACATCAGTTTGGACCTTGTTCTACTTCCAAGCAGCTTTGGGAAGCATTGAAGAGTAGAAATGATGGAAATGAGAAGACTAAGAAGCTAAGAATTGAAGAGTTGAAGAAAGAGTTTGAGAAACTTTAAAAGAACTTCCTCCTAGATTTTTCGATTTGTTATCTGAATTGTCTAACTATGAAATCATTTATCCTATGTTTGAGGTTGTTGAAAAGTTTGCAGATGCGTTGCCTCCCTATTGGAGTCAACATGTAGAAGTGCTGAGAGAGAAGGATTCCTTTTCTTTTAGGACCATCAATGAATTCATTCAGAAGCTGGAAAAAAAAGTAAATGGGAGAGAGCGGGAAGGCGAAGAGATCTTAGATTGCTCATAATCTGGAGCTTTATTATGCTAGTTCGTCATCTTCAGCCATTCCAAGTGGAGGTGTGAGTGTTGCACCACAGACCGCCTTTGTTTCAAGTGTTGAACCAAACAGTGCGGCAAGTTATTATGGTGTATCTGTTGGACCATCTTATACACCCACTCAACCTCTAATGCAAGCTACTAGTTACTATGGTGTTCCACATATGAATGTGACTCAGCCATCTACATCAAATGTTGGATTTCAACAATCAGCAATGAATGTGAATCAAGGTCAATCAAGCTCGAGTTCCAACATGTTTGGCACTTCTAACATGGATTATGTTACCATTGAAGTAGCTCAAAAGCACATGGCTTTGGTCTCTGCTATGGTTGCTTCATACAATGGACTCATGGCTAGTCAAATTGGAAACAATAATTTAACTAATGAGGATTATGCCCAGATTGACAAGGAAGAAATGGAGTTGATTGATATTCAATGGGCATTTGCCAGGGTCGTGAGGAGAGCCATTGAATTCATGGAACGAACTGGAAGAACTGATCTTGCTACTACACCAAACACCACATACGGTTTCAACAAAGCCAAAGTGACATGTTTCAACTGTGGTTCAAAAGGTCACTTTGCTAGGGAATGCACTAACCCGAAGCAACAAGGAACAACCCTTTCAAATCAAACTATCAAAACCGACAAAACCAAAACAACCAAAACAACTATCAAATCAAACTATCAAAACCGACAAAACCAAAACCAAAACAACCAAAACAACTATCAAAACCGCCAAGTTACATCACAAAATACCAGGCAAAGACAAACAACCACACCTAACCAAACTCAATCCACACCAAACCGAGAAAGAACCATAGTTCCAATTACCACTCCACCAAAACAAAACCAAAATGAGAATCAAGCTTTAGTGATTCAGCAAGATGAGGGATTCAATTGGAACGATATGCAACTTAGTGTTGAAGAGATTTTTGGGAAAATGTTGCATGTTTTGAACAAGAGGTGGTAAAAGAGGAGTCAGTTAAAGTTGAAGAATTGGTAAAAGAGGAATTTGTTGAGGAAGTTGTTGAAGAGTTTGTTGAAGAGGTTATGGTTAAGAAGGTTGATGAACTGATTGTTGAAGAAACCGTGTCTGAGATGGTTGTTGATTCTATTTGTGATGTTTCTAAAGGACAAGAGTCTGAATATTATGATTCAGAGAGCGAGACTGATTCCGAAGCAAGTGTTAATTCACTTGATGATGATGTGGAGCAACTACTCACAGAAGCCGACATCCTAATCAGCAAGAAGTCATGTATGGTGGATGATGCTTTTACGAAAGTGGATTAATCCAAATTCTTCTCAGGGAAGGAAGTTCATTTCGCTCTAATGGCCATAATTAACTCTACAAATCTGGTAAGTTCTGACATACTTCCTAAATGCAATGACTGTGTTACTTTGCTTGGAGAGTGTGATAGGCTTGAGAATGAAAATTTGAGTCTGAGATATGATCTTGATAGTGCTAAAACTGCTATTGAGTCTTATCAAAAAAAGTAAAATATTGTTAAACAAAACTTTGGATAATTACAAGAAAGATGTTTCAGAATTAACCAAAACACTTTCAAACAAACAAATTTCTATCAACAATTACATAAATGAGATTAAAGAAGCAAAACTTGAATTGGCAAAAATTAAGTGTTTTTCTGAGAAATTAAACTAGAAACTTGAAAGATATCTCAATGTGGCCTATGTTTTAGATCACATTGTAGAAGAGCCAAGCAAAGAAAGCACTTCAAAAGATCCCATTTATAAATCTATTCCATCTTTGGTGCCTTTTGGAAATCACAACCTCCATGTTGCGACACCAGAGAGTTCGGAAAAGTCGGACTCAGCATCAGAAAATGAATCAAACACCTCTAGTGTGGGCGATCTGAATTCTGATGTTAGACCGATTCTTGGTTTGAATGATGAGAATGTGATAGTTGAATCTGATGATGATTCTGATTCTGAAGAAGTTGAACCTAAAAGGAATGATGATATTCCTCCGGAAAATCACATCGAGTGCGATCCGGAACCTAAGGTTCAACTTCCTCCTAAGGTTGAAAATAAACCGTCATCATCAGATAAGAAAGATGTGAAAAATGAATCAGATGACAAACTGGTTAAAAATTTTATCTGATGCAAGGATATGATCAAATATTTGCCGATTCTGAGTACCCGATACAGTTTGTCAATTACTCCAAGATTGCCAAAATCTGGCAGGAAAGTACCATCTGGTTTCCCAAATCAGAAAGGACTAATGACTTTCCTCCAGAGTTGATTAGACAACTGTATGGTCATGAAGCGAAAAAAGACAAAGTTCATAGAACTCAGTTTGTCAAACCTATGAATAAGATAAATGCATTTGTTGAGCCGGCTTACTAATTGGAGCCTGCTCCAGAGAGTTTAAGACGTAAGTGTATTGATGATCAATATCTGGTCAACTCATTTACTAAATTTCATGAGGTCCATCCATTTGAAGAGTATCGTGGCTGTTTTAAGTGTGAGGAGAGCGGGAATTTACTAGCTCACTGCCCATGCGTAAGACACAAAAGGCAAGAGGTTGAGAATTAGCAACACCATAGAAATTCGAATGTTGGTTATCCTCAGAGGCAATCATATCCTCAAAGGAAATTTTATCCTCAACAAAATTTTTATCAGAAAGGAAATCAACCGATTCTCTATGATAACCGCAATCGAATTGCTATGGAAAAGAAATTGAAGAAACCGATGGTGAACTCGGTGAATGATAAGCAAAAGGTTTACCCAAAACAAGTGGCTAACTCATCCACTGGACCTTCGTCTTCTAAATCAGACAAGGTAGTTAAGAATGTTCTACTAATGAATAATTCAATGAAAACTGAAGAGGTTAAACAACCTCAAAATAGAATCTTGTAACGTTCGGAACAATCTTGGTCACCGAAGGGTTCTTCAGGTGCTTCAAGCTCAACTTCTAAAGATTAGGTGAAGGAGGTTACTAAAACAAAAGTTTTAGAGAAACCGGTTGAAAAGAAAAAGGAAGTTTTGAATGATGAGAAAAAGAAACCTTTTTATCATAAACATATGCTTCAAAAGAGAATATTTCTTTGAATGTACCACTTACTGATACTCAAATACCCAAGACCATAAAGGCTTGGGTCCCTCATAAGAACTAATCAATTGTTGATTGGTGCAGGGAGTTCCAGCTGGCCCTGTTAGCAGTCTTTGGATTTTTGACAGTGGAGCTTCCGAGCACATGACTGGAGACATGTCGCTCCTGTATGATATCAAGAACATTAATGGAGAATATGTAGCGTTTGCCGGTAAAAAGGGAGGATATATTACGATGGAATGGAGTGTGAGTAATGGAATTGTGAGTTTTGAGAAGATATCATACGTGAAACAGATAGATTACAACCGGTTAAGTGTTTCTCAGATTTATGACAAGAAGTATTCTGTACACTTTGATGACAAATCGTGTTACATCCTGAAGCCTGGTTTTGAGATACCTCAGGAGTGGAATATGTTGAAGGCTCTGAGAGTGAACAACTTGTACATTCTCGACTTGAACAAAGCCATCACTACACAGGGCCAAGTAACGTGTTTTCTATTGAAGGCTACTGGAAAAGAATCTATCATGTGGCATAGATGGATGGGGCATATTCATTTGAGGAAAATGAATAATTTGGTGAAAAATGTGCTAGTGGAAGGCGTGAATGTGAAACATTTCCACTTGAATGACAAATGTGTGAGTTGTAAGAAAGAAAAACAGCACAAACATTCCCACAAACCCAAGAAAGTTAACTCTGTTAGTATTCCACTTGAACGCCTACATATGGACCTTTTTGGACATGTGAAGCGTAAAAGAATCAATGGAGATCTATACTACCTTTTGGTTACCAATGACTATTCTAGATTTTCATGGGTGATGTGTATGCAACACAAGAGCGAAACATTTAATAACTTGAAGATTATGTTCACCCATTTGGAAAACATCTACGGTTTGAAGATCAAGAGGATCAGAAGTGACAACGGGACAGAGTTTAAGAATTCCATGATGGATGCATTGTGCGAGGAAAAGGGAATTCATCATGAGTACAGTGCACCTTATACTCCGTAACAAAATGATGTTGCAAAGAGGAAAAACAAGATTCTAATTGAAGCGGCTAGAACAATGATTGCAGATTCAAATCTTCCTGTTATTTTCTAGAATGAAGCTATTCATGCAGCTTGTTACACTTTGAACCATCTGTTGATGGTAAAGAAGTTTGGAAAGACTTCTTATGAGCTAGTCAACAGACGTAAGCCGAACTCAGAGTTTCTAGAACCATCCGGGATGCCATGTACGGCGTTAAATCCGACAAAGAAATTTGGAGCTAAAGTTGAAGAAGGTTATTTTGTTGGATACGTGACACCACTTAAACGTGTGTTCAATAAAAGAACTAGGAATGTTGAAGAGTGGGCTAACGTGGATGTTCAGCGTTACACTTAAAATGCTCCCGGTAATGGACCCGATTGGATGTTTGACTACATAGAATTATTTGAGTCATTCAATCTAGAAAGCTTGGTTGAAGAGGCTGTTTTACAACTTTATTATGAGCGTGAGAACATAGTTACTTCACCGTTAGTGCATCCGATCACCGTGGCTCCTCCGGCAGTAGCTTCTAATGATACCAATGCTCCTGTACTTGAAGAAGAAGTTTTTCAAGAGGCTTCTACAACATTTGATTCTTCCGATTCAGAAGATGATGATGAAGTTACCAGCGAAGCAGTCTTAGATAATACTACAGTATCACCTCTGGTGAACCCAAATCCAGATATTCCTTTTACATCGAATACGAGTAATGATCTGGATACGACGGAGAATTTGAATGTTCAAACGGTGATTCCTGTTCCTGGTCATCCGGAATCTTGGATTCACAAGGTTCATCCGTTAGAATAAGTTATTGGTGATCCTGGAAGCAGTGTGATAACACGGGGACAATTGAGGCATGCATCATCGAATGAGAATATTGGAGCCCTTGCCCTATACTCTAAAATTCAAAAATCAGGTGAACAAAATGATTGATCGTTTGCTTGTTATGTCTTGCAGGTTGAGCCAAGGACTTACAAGGAATAACTGAACGACGAATCATGGGTGGACGCGATGCAACAAGAACTTCAGCAGTTTCAGAAGTTAGGAGTTTGGACATTAACAGATCTACCATTGGATAGAAAGAAGATTGGAACCAAGTGTGTTTTTAAGTGCAAGAAGGATGATAGAGGTGTGATTGTATGAAACAAAGCTCGATTAGTCATGCAAGGTTTTCTTCAAACGGAAGGAAGTGACTATAACGAAGTCTATGCACCGGTCGCACGCATAGAAGCAATCCGAATGTTTCTTGCGTACGCATCTTATATGAAATTTAAGGTGTATCAGATGGATGTTAAAAGTGCTTTTCTATATGGTGTGGTTAAGGTAGAAGTTTATGTTGGGCAACCACCGGGTTTTGAGGATCTATCCACCGGGATAAGGTCTACATACTAAACAAGGCGTTGTATGGTTTGCACCAAGGCCCTCGACAGTGGTATGAAGATCTCAGCACATACTTACTTTCTAGAGGTTTCAAAAGAGGACAAGTTAACTGTACCCTGTTCACGAAAAGAACAAAGGGTGATTTGCTTCTGGTACAGATATATGTTGATGATATTATATTTGGTTCTACTAACGAAAGTTTATGCAGGGAATTCGAAAATGTCATGCAAGAGAAATTTGAGATGAGCTCTATGGGAGAAATGTAGTTCTTTCTTGGATTGCAAATGGATCAATTACCGTCGGGGATCTTTATTCACCAGACGAAGTATATTTCCGAAGTCTTGAGCCGATTCCAGATGGATTCATCACCGATTGCCACTCCCATACAACCCAATCATGGAATTGGAGTTGATGCTAAGGGGAGCGATCTCTACACGTATCAAGCTATCATTGGATCTTTGATGTATTTGACCGCTTCCTGCCCAAATATAATGTTCGCAACGTGTCTTTGTGCTCGTTTTCAATCGAAGCCAAAACAGAATCATCTCACTGCAATTAAAAGAATCCTACGTTATCTGAAGGGTTGTCCATCATGAGGTTTATGGTATCCCAATGATGATAACTTTGACCTCATTGCTTCTAGTGATTCAAATTTCTGAGGCTGTGATATTGACGTAAATCCACAACGGCTGGATGTCAATTTCTGGGGAGCAGGTTAATTACCTGGTGGTAACCCAGTAGTGCAGAAGAAACTCATTCACCCATACTGGAGATTTCTGGTGCATGTGTATCTTATGTGTATTTTTGGAAACAAAGGTGGATCAGACTCCATCAACAAGAAAAAAGCTTCCGGAGTTGTGGCTTTGGTTATGAATTGGGACTACAACTATTCTAAGTATGTGTTTGGAGATATGTTGGGGAACATAAAGGGCGTATAGAAGAATCTATTCACGATGTATCCGAGGTTTATTCAGATGATTTTGGATGCAAAATACAAGAGTTTAGAAATAATTGTTGGGAGTTTTGATGCGAAGATGATGGGACCAAATGTTTTTGGTCTTATTAGTCAAGGAAGAAAAGGTGCAAAGGAGGTATACAAAAAAGAGATTCCTCTTGAGAAGTTCGGGCATTTCTTAGAAGTTGCTTTGCCATAACCAGAACCAGAACAAAGTGTGAATGTGTCGATTGCTGAAGATTACGATGTGCAGATAATAGATCCACCTCTAGGTTCTGGGGGAAGAAACTGTTATTGAAAATATTGATTTGTCTGATGATGAACTGTACGGAGATTTTCCGAAGATGTGTGTGGATGATAAAGTGAATGAAGAGAAAGAGCAAGAACAACCTGAGTTGGAACAGCAAATAGAGACAACAAAAACTCCAATCATTCTTGAGTTGTCGTCTAAATTGCTGCAAGTATTGATAGATAAGACAAAATGTATCTACGGAAAAATTTTTTTCCTGAACCAAAAAGACTGTTAAAACGTAGAGGAAGAGATCCAAGGCCAGGAGTGTTTATAAATGAACCCATATTGACCCAATCTACTGAAGAGGTGTTGGTTGATATGCCCAAGTCAACTGAACCTAGTGTTACTAAATTCGAAAAGATAAGTGATCTTGATGCTAGAAACAAATCAAGTACTGAGGAATAGAGGTGTTCATCAAATCGAATAACGAATTTTCAAATTATTCGAGTCGAAGTTTTTGAATAATTTATTTATTTTACTGAACTCGAGTTGAATCGAATTCAAATTCTTGATCATAGAATCGAATTCACGATAATCGAATCAAATTTAATCGAATTTCGAATTTTAATCGAATTTTGAACACCCCTACTGAGGAAGTTGTGGAGATTGAGCCTCGGATAACGAATATCATAATATTACCTAAAAATCCATTCGCTTCTTTAGTTCATACAGAACCAGGAAGTTCAGATGGAGCATGTGGAGGTTCTTCAGGTGATGAGATAAGAGGAAAGTCAACAATGCTTGAAGATTAGGTATATGAGTTTGAAAATGATGATGTTGTTGATTTGAAAAGAAGAGTGATTGTGTTGGAACAGAAACAAATTCTTATAGATGCACGGATTATTAATCTTGAAGAAACTGTTAAAGAAAGGGACAAACAGATCAAAGAGCTTCAACTCAACATGGGAAACGTTTTGGCGATTGTTACAGACTTAGCTCAAAAGCTTGAGAACAGATTTGAATCAGAATTCGAGGAGAAAAACCTTCCACAGATGATCCAAGCAACTAGTGATGTTGAGGCACAATCTACTGAGAATGAAGGAGTGGCATTGGAAGATGAAATCAGACCTAACAAAAGCAAGAAAGATGTTCATCCAATAAAGAGGATTGTGCTGCGTAATATATATAAAGAAGACTCACCGGATCAAGATCAACCTGATAGGTAATTGGTGGAAAATGATAAAGATCGTTTTGACGTGTATGGAGATCGATCAGGAATAAAGAGCTGGATGCTTAGTGAAGAAAATGACAAGTGGATCGTGAAGAGAAATAGTGGGAAGATTAATTATTACAGTAAAAGATTTGTCTTTGAAACGTGGACTAAGGTTGATCTGAGAGAGTTGCTGAAAGCTTCTTATCGTGAAGAGCTGCGACCAATACAAGGAAAGGAATTTTGATGTACAAGTGGCTGGAGGATAATATAAGAAATGACTTTAGAGATATGAAAACTGCTGATTCTTGGGTCAGAACGTATGGTCAAGTATATGATCAATCTGGAGAAAGAATGAAGACAATTATGTGGCTGGCAACTAGAAAAGAGAAGATGATTCCTGTCATTCGAGATCTTCCAGATGATTCATCGGCAAGTTTTAAGTTCTGGGTATATGATCCTGTTACAGGTGATGTTGTGATTACTTGTGATGATGCAGAGTATCGAGTCTGTGATCCTAGAGATCTGATGAGATTTGCTGAACGAGTTATTCAGGTGTTAACAAAGAATCAGATAAATGTTAGAGAGGAATATGAGGAGTGTGCTAAGTCATTTACCAGTGCAGTAGGAATTGTTATTGGAATGAAAATGTGGGCAGGACAAAGGAGTAGAGTCGAAACAAGATTGTTTGGGCATGCAGTTTCAAATCCTTAAGTTATGCAGCAGCACCAGACAAAGAAGAAAAGGAGGAAGCTTTGATTGAAAATAAAGCATAAACGGGGGATATTGTAGGGATCAAATAATAGGTTTATGTTTAGTTGTCTAGTTCTCGAATAATGATATATTTCTCGGACGATTAGATTGGTTTTTCGGATGTATTGTGTTGGACTTGGGAGTTCTTGAAGGCTATAAGGCCATGTAGGCCCATTCGAGATCCCTAGTAGTATAAAGTATTTTGTGGTTCATTTGTAATGATTGGGTGGTTAAAGATTCATGGTCTTGATTATGGGTTGTGATTGTCTAGAACCGATTATTATTCATGGGCGAGTTCTTGATATGTGTGGTTTGAAGGTCCATAGCTATATTAGCATTAGACCAAACTTCTTGCCTAGCTTTGATTTTAGCTAGTTTAAGGTGTGGCTTAGGTGTTATTGTTATAAGCTTAGATGGGTTAGCTGTGGATGGTTAGAGTTTCATGGTTCGTATTAACTTGGTTGGCTATCTAGATGAAATTGGTTGATCATATGTTTCTTCAAATTTTATGATCTTCATATGAATTATCTTCAATAAGATGAGTTTTATCTATGCTTTGGTTGAAGAGTTTTCAGATATTGTTTCTGGTGATGGTTAGAGTTTGGTGGTTATAAGGCCATGTAGGCCCATTTGAGATCCCTAGTAGTATATAAAGTATTTTGTGGTTCATTTGTAAGGTTAGCGGTTATTATCGATAATATTATTCTCTCTAGTATCAGGCGACAAGGTAAGTCGTATGCTAGTTGAGCTTTCTATTCAAATCGTTCATGGTTTGTTCCTTGATAACTAATACTCTTTGATTCCATCATGGATTGTTAGTATACTTGATATTATTTATAAGTTTGGGATTTACACTTAACAAAAAAAAAAATTTGAAAAATGGCCTATTCCTTTTATGGTACACACATTTTTTCTCTTTATATTAGGTTTGTCTATCCCGATAAGCTCCCGGGGGATTAACTAGTTGTTTATATAACATTACATTTACGTAAACAAGATTCTAACATAATCTTTTAATATACAAATATACATAATCTCATCTATATATAATAAAAGAAAACACTATTTGCTAACATGGCATTTATTTAGGCCATATCCCCTCTTGGGTGTGCAACATGCCATTAGGTAGGGGTTGATAAAAAATAAAAAAATACCCTTGAGTTCCACATGACATTAGGTGAGGCTTCCTCCCCCTTATTTTCCTACATAAGTTTTGTTCTCTTTTATGTTTCCCCCACAAATTTTAAACTGTGTTTGTGTTCAAGTAATTCATTAATCATGTCTAGGCAAGTCACTAATCATTTAAGATAGTATATATGTTTTTGAACTTACTATTACATATAAGAACCAACTACCTACATATATATTCAGAGGATGTAGTCAGTTTTATAAGAATCTAGTTTTTTTGTATTTTGATTAATGTTGCTAGGAACATTGATTACAAAGGTTGCTAAGCCAGTTAGATGTAGCCTATGATTATTAGACATAGGTAAATCTCTAGCTGATAAGTGATAATTAATCAGCCCGCCATGCACGCCTCTTTGATCATTTTTAATGTATGTACTGTGAATTCGACTAACATATGGTGATTACTGAAATAAATACTTAAATTATGTACGAGTAAAGAAGATAGTTAGGAGACATGAAAAGTTACCATCCTACAATCTTTTTAGTCGATGGCAGTTAGATCATTTTTATTTATCTTCAAAATGGATTTTCACCGCTTACCTATTGATTGTTGTATTTAGTGTCACCCAAGGTGATGGATCGTATATCCATAATAAAGATTGAATAGGTATGTCATTCTTTCACATATGCTAACTTTATACTTCATAATAGCCTATTATCATCATTATCATGACATATCATTTGGTACCAATTTATTTGGTTTTTCTTCAGGTTCACATCGCAGCTTTAGAGTGTCTTGAAGAAGTGAAAAGGTTGTATAAAGACTTCACTCGAGCAAGAGGTGCATACATAGAATTAGAAGTAGGCTTTATGTGTTATCGAGTGTTGATCCTTTACAAAATAAAAAAAAAAATCTTAAAAACGACCTATTTCTTTTATAGTACACATTTTTTCTATTCAAATAAGATTTGTCTATCCCGATAAGCTCCCGGGAGATAAAATAGTTATTTATATAATATTACATTTACGTACACAAGATTCTAACCTAATCTTTAAATATACAAATATACATAATCTCATCTATATCTATCTATACACCTAATAAAAGAAAGCAATGTGGGACACATAGCACTCCCACATTGCACCCTCAATGTCTTATCCTCCCACATTGTGTCACATGGCAATATGTGAGGTTTTTTAAAATTTTTGTTTTTTTAAATAAAAAATCAGCAAAACATAAAAGCCAAAAAAATCATACAGTTCATAACCTAAATCCCAATTTCCTTCACATCCTCCTCTCCAAGCCAAGAACCCAAATCAAGGCGATCGTTCGAATCAGAGTTCCATTACCGTGTTCTTCATCTCCTTTCCAAGGTTTTATCTCTTTCATTCTTATTTCAATCAATCGTTCTTCTTCTCTCTGTATTTTTTTCGTGTTTTTTTTTCTGATTTCTTTGTCGATTAAAAGTTTTTTTTTGTCTCTGTTTTGACTGATTTTGATTAATTTACCTTTGAATATTTGTGTTTTCGTGTACTATTGTTTAGGTTTACTAATTTTTTAGTTTTAGGGTTGATGTTTTAGGGTTCGTGTTTTAGGGTTCATCACTGTAATCGTTGTTAGGTAATATCTAACTATTCTAGGCGATTAATATCTGTATTCTTTGTTTTTGCTTAAAGTCACAGTTGAGGATATTAGGCTTCTTCATATTTCTTTGGTATTAATCCTCTATATTATTGAAGTTTTAAACTTTAGTTGGTTAATTAGTCTTGGTTTGAAATGAACCATATGTGATTGGTATAGTTCATGTATAGATGATATTATGTTGGCTCGATGATGTTTGTCTTCGGGTGAGGTTGAATATTCATATGTTCTTCGAGGTGTTTTTGAGGATCATAATATTAGATGAAAGGTAAAAGAATGTTGGATATTGTTTAGTGATTAATCCGCTTAGGAAAGCTATTCGGGTACAGGTCATGTTTCCTAAGTTAGTGGCTTAAAGTTTGGAATGATAATTATAAGAATTAATCGTTATAAATGGTGGTTTGAAAAGTCTTGGCTCTTAAAAGGAAGGGCCGAGTTTTTTGGTAAGAGATTAATTGATTGTTTTAGAGGAAAGTGGAATTGGTTTGGGAAATTGTTGAATGGAATTGATGGTGGATTTTATCAAAACTGGGCGCCTGTTTTAAAAAAAAAAGAATAATATGCTTTTAAATTAACTGATGCAGAAAAGCACATCATGATATATATTCAATGTTATAAAGGTACAACTATAATTAAATCTTTTTTGTGAATAAATTATAATTCTCCTTTGTTTCAATTTAGAAACAAATATATGGTCAACAATACCCATTAACACGTTGTGTTATGTTTTATTTTTTAATATATTATATAAATTAAGTGGTTTATTTTTAATGTTATATTATAAAAGATAAGTGGTTTTGTTTATCTGCATTCTACACACTCATTAACTTGAGTAGTATGCCTCCCCTGAAGGTATAGCAAGCGGAGTGAAGGTGTTGGCACTAACCGTCGCCAAATTGTCCATTACATCATGATATGTTATGAGACTCAATTTGTTTGTTTTAGATAGGAAATAATAGAGTTGATTGTTGGATGAGACTTAGAAAAATGAATTTGCATTGTTATGGAGGACATAGAAGAATGAACTATATATTACCATAAATACACCTGCCAACAATAAAAATGATGTAGATAAAAAGCATAAACAAAGTGTTTAGACCTTCAACAACTTTAGGTTTGTAAATTTGCTTTTCATCCCCAAATCCTTACATTATTTGCATGCAGTTATCTGATTGTGTCTTTTTTTTTTTTTTGCAATATGCATATTTTTTTCTTCTGGAGCTAAGGTTTTTGTAGATACTAAGCCCTCATTCATTATGTTCCATATGGTTTTCTTTATAGCAAGGTTTGTGAATTATAAATGTTTCTTAGTTCGCCTAATCTCTAATGGTTCCCAATACAGGTATATTGTCCGATTATATGTTCATATTCATTAGTCGGTTTGTGAATTATAAATGTTGCTTAGTTCGCCTAATCACTAATGGTTCCTAATACATATTTGAATCTTTGATTTTGTTATATATTCAATGTTCCAGGTTCATGAATATTATGTTTTCCATAGTTCGCCTACAATCTATCCACTTTTCCGAATGTCTAATGGTTCCTAATACAGGTATATTGTCCGATTATATGTTCATATAAAAGCCAGTCGGTTTTCAATGTTGGGGCCAATCATATGTCTTGATGCCCATGCTGTTTGTGACCCTAGGTATCTTGGAATTTGCAAGAATGAACTTAGGAATATGCAGCATAGTTAAGAGCATGGTGAGAAATCTGATTCAAAATATAGTCGTTAAAGTGGTAATGGTTTTTATTTATTTATTGTTGCACTTATATCAATTTATTGAAGTGATCTTAAAGGTTATCTTTGGAAGGAGTACTTGCACTTTAGTTGGGTAATCTCGCTCACTTGAGACGCACGTAAGTGTTGATCAACAGGATGTGATATTGGCGCATAACCATCATAGAACAATCGCGGTAAGAGATTCATTGTGTGCGTGAATCATATAGATCAATCTAATTACAAATAAACTGACATAAATAATTATGTACACAGCTTCGTAATGTTGCAAAGGAGAAGAATAATGCGGAAATGCTTAAGATCATGTCATTTTATGGCATATAGTTCAGTTTTATAGCATAGAGTTCAGTAATATTTGAATAAAATGTGTATTGCTTGCTTTTAAATTTTAATAAAATATTTCTACTCTATTTTTTTATACGTTTTACCGCTCAAAATATTTGTAATGTTTTGAACCGCATGTAAACGCGGGCAAAAGTCTAGTATATAACAAAAGAAAACACTATTTGCTTCTGGCTCTGCTTCTCATCCAAATGTATATTTTTAATATACATTTTCATTGTTATTCACATGATTAATATTGTTGTTTTCTTATGTTGTAGTACATTAATTTTAGGGGAATTGGATTTTAATAACCTAAACTATTCAAAATTGGCTGTTTGCACCACAAACTAAAAAATTGGCCATATATAATCTGTACTATTAATCTATTGATTCCGCCTCCCAATTTGGGTTAAGTCACTAACCAATTAGATTGAGGGTGCCACATCAACATGCCACGTTAGATTGTGAGTGCCACATTAGCAGGCCATGTCATATTAGGGGTGTCACGTCAGTCAAAACACTAACTAGATTAGTGGCTTAACCCAAATTAGGTGACAGAATCCAATAGATTAATAGTACAAGTTATATATGGCCAATTTTTTAGTTTCGGATGCCAACGACCAATTTCGAATAGATTAGTTTATTAAAATCCAATTCCCCTAATTTTATGTTCCATCATAACATATATTTTATCATTTCATGTTAAATTTGTCTATCTCGGAAAACTTACGAGATATAATCTAGCTTGTTAATAATATAAATCTCATATATACCTCTGACATGTTATAAAATATCATATGTATCCAACTAAGCTAAATATCATACATCTCATAAACATTTCATTGTTACTCGTATCATTTAAAAACAATTTAAAATATGTCCGTTTTACACACCCTTATATTGTTTAAAAAATGTTGCATCTAGATTATCACGAAAATTGTGTTAATTATATATAATTAACCCTAAGTTTGCAGCACAAGAGATTGAAAACCATGGAATGGTCAAATTAATAGAAAGTCATAGGTATATTTAATAGGAACGTGAGATGATGGTCAATAAACAATGAAACTTGAAGCTTACCTATGCTTATGTATATTCAAACATGCACAACCATTTAAGACTATAAATACAATCTACAACTACAAAGTCATCCACAAGCAACACAAAATCCCTTATATCTCATCCCAAAATTAGAATGGATATCACAACTTTTCTCAAAGACAGCATCATTTCATCACCTCTTTTCATTCTATCAACAATTGTTTTTATTTTACTAATAGTAAAAAAAACAAAATTGTTTGATCTTAAGAGTTATAAAAACCTCCCACCAGGTCCACCAAAGTTGCCGATCATCGGTAACTTACATCAAGCGGCAGACCAACCACATGTTATGCTTGCTAATTTAGCCAAAAGATATGGTCCACTCATATCTCTTAGTTTAGGCAAGCAACTTCTTGTGGTTGCCTCTTCACCAGAGGCAGCCAAAGAAATCCTCAAGACTCATGATCGCCTTCTTTCAGCCCGTAGTGCGCCTATTGCATTTCAGCATGAATTTTTGCTACCCTACTCTCTTATGTGGTCTGAATGCAACGAAACATGGAAAACCCTAAGAACCCTTTGTCGAACTGAAATGTTTTCGGCTAAAGCTTTAGAGACCTATTCTAGACTACGAGAGGAAAACTATGCTAAGTTGATCGATTTCTTGCATAAAAAGCAAGGACACGTGATTAACATGGAGGACATGCTTTTCACTACATTGTTCAATACACACAGTTCCATTATATTTGGCAACAAATTTCTTGATTTTGCAGGTGAAAATGGAACTAATGATTGGTTGAAAGAGTTGATGTATAGAGTAATTGAGTATTCAGGTCGTATAATAGATTTTGGTACATTTTTTCCAATTCTTGAAAGATTCGATCTTCATGGGACAAGGAAGGGTTCCTTGAAAGAATGGAAAAAGGTATTTGCATTTTGTGAGGATATAATCGAGGAAAGACGAGCAAAAGTCAATTCTTCAACATGGTCGTCGGAACAAGCTCAATGTTTCTTGGACCAATTGCTTGAAAAGGGATTCTCAAACAATCAAATTTTTTCACCAGTTATGGTATTCATTTCTTTTTGTTATTACTAAATTAGTACAACTCTAACAATATGCTATATACAGGTTTGGAGTTTTATTGATCAGTAAAGAACTTTTAATTTGCTACTATAATACTCTTATATTTATTTTACTTGGCCCGTTTAACTGGCTAGACATTTCATTTATTAATAGAAATGACATCATAATAATTTAACAATCCAAATTATTATTGACAATTGTTTGTCTCATTAATTTGTAATGAGTTGACTTAATTTTATACAAACCTTCTTATTGTTATGTTTCTAGGAACTATTGGGAGCCGGAGCAAATACTACCACCACGACAGTGATATGGGCTATGTCAGAGCTTATACGACACAAAGAATGCATGTCCAAACTACAAGAAGAAATACAAAATGAAATAACCTCAGATCAAATCACAGACTCTCAACTATCTAAGTTAACTTATCTACAAGCATGCATCAAAGAAACTTTTAGATTACACCCACCCGTGCCTGTTCTTCTTCCTCGTAAGGCGGTTGACACATGTGAGGTTATGAACTACACTGTTCCTAAAAATGCGAAAATACATGTTAACCTTTGGGCAATGGGTCGAGACCCTAAAGTTTGGGACAACCCCTTATCTTTCAATCCCGAACGATTTATCAACTCAAAAGTGGATTTTAAAGGCCAAGACTTCGAGTTATTACCGTTCGGTTCAGGGAGGAGGACATGTCCCGGAATGCCATCGGGAATCAAGAGTGTTGAAACTTTGTTGGCGTATTTGATTCGTGAATTCAATTGGGACCTCCCAAATGGTGAGGATCCATCAAAACTCGACATGAACGAAACATTTGGCGTTGCTCTAAAGAGAGAAAAGCCTTTGATGCTAATCTTCAAACAAAGAAAAGGGAGTCAATTATATGCTTAGTTATGTAATTTCCTATTTATTTCGTAAGTCAAAGTCAAACAATACATACGATATGTATAATAATTACTATGTTGTTAAGTTCTTGTAATTTTATGTATTTTGAAGTTGAATAATTTGGAGTGGTGTATAATTAATAACTAGTAAGATTTCCGCGCGCTTCAGGGCGCGCTTTTGTACCAGTGCGATGCGATGTGATACCAACACTTAGCATAACAACCGACACATGCGTCCAACCCATTAAAAGCTCTTTGCGACAACAACATCCTGCACATACTGAAAAAGAAAATATTTTTTTTGGTACATAATTCATATGAAAACATAACAAAAGTAAAGAACATGTAATATTTTGCTTAATAACTATCATGCATATAGCTTATAGCAAACCACATAGTAAAAAAGAAAATATTTTTTAAGCATATAGACATGCTTGAAATAAAGATAGTTGGCTTGATGTGAAAACCATGGCACCTAAAACCTTTAGAGAGAGTCCCAGGTACTCCTGCAAGGATACAAACACATAGTAGAAGATTACAATTAAGTAAAACCAAAAGGAAATTTCGGTTTATTTATTCATTCTTTCATTCAATTAACATTAATTTAGTTGACTCCACGTAAAAATTTTCTTTGTGATATGGCCAAACATCAATTACTTTTGGAACCAAGAGAAATGAGAAGAGAGTGTCTAGTATTAAAATCAATATCAACACACAAATTCAAAAGTATAACAAAACTCCTATAACACCAATAACACACGAAGAATTAAACATTATCATTCACCACATGTTCAATGGGTCTAAATAGCGATAATAACAAAACCAATCTATCACCACCAATCGTTCGTCATTGTTGCTCTGTCTTGCTTTAGTAACATGCAAAATCCTGATATAAGTAAAAATCCAATACAATAATCACTTCAAATGAATTTGATTGAACATAGTGAAAAGGCATTACCTGGGATAGTGAAGAAACAAGTACCCGAAGGGGTGAATCTTCTGGTTGGAACAGAGAAGTGTCCTTTCCAACCTTCCCAAATGAACAAGATGTTTTCACTGCAAAACAGAACACCGTTAGGACTCGCCACAGGATTGGGGTTTTTCCTGTGACCACCCTCCGGCGTGAGAATAAGTATGGCTTTTAAGCGGTGGGTATTATGAAAGTGTATTGAGAAATTGAATGCCCTATACGTTTTTACCTGAGACCTCCTTTTATAGTTGAGGTATTCTGCTTGCAGATATCTTCATGAAGTCGTATTCTAGTCATCTTTCCTCCCAAATAGAAGGAGATAACTGTTATTAGTTTATCAGCATAAACATCTCCCTGGTTGTTATTCTTGATCGACTGATTTGTTAACCCCTTTCCTCGTTTAAATTGGTTGGGCCAAGTTTATTGGGCCTGTGCCAAATGGGTTGAGTGTATTATGCTTGTTTTGGTGTGGGCCAGTTTAGTTTGGCTGGCCCCACCTCGTCATGTCTCCCAGTTTGGTGATAAGAACAAGTGAATATTACTAGACTTTAAGAGAGTATAGGGCATAAATTATAAGTACGGAAAAACGTATACAAAGTCCAAAAAATAAAAAGAACACTTTTTTAAATCCGAATTGGGATTGGTGTCGTATGACTTACGCACGTGCAATGATATCATCACTAGTTTCCCATCAATCGCCCCCGAACAGCCTGAATGACAAGAGTGTTGACGTTTGGCGGTCCAATTTAATTTTGAAACGCCCCCATTTGGGTTGTCTATAAAGGTGTATATTAGAAGTATCAAACCACATATTCCGAGTTAAAAGCAATCACCTCTTTGAAATGGCACCCAAAGCTGGTTCATCGCGCACAGTCATGAGTGTTGCCGAGATTCACTGTAGTTAGTCGTTAACGGCATTCCAATCCTTTCTTGGTGAGTATTGTATTTCGCCGGAGTTGGGTCCGGTGCTTCATGGTATGGAAGACATAGCCTTTCCTTTGAAAGAGGAGAAAATAACCATGTACGGAGAGTTCTTCACCTTTTCTCACTTTCGATTACCGGTGAAGAACTTCATTTTTGACGTATTGTCGTATTATAAGGTAAACATTTCCCAATTACATCCATTAGGTCTGATAAAGATTTGTCATTTTGAGTTGTGTGCCCTAGGGCTTGGTATGTCACCTCGATTGGAGATTTTTCGAACCCTGTATGTGTTAAAGTTCAAGGGGGAGTATTTCACCTTCGACCGTCGTTCGGTGCTCTGTCTTGCATAGACAACTTTCCCAGAGCGTCCGGGATAAAGATTGGAGAAAACAATTCTTTTACATTGATGAGCGTGTGCTCCCTATAAATGTACCTATCAGGTACCAAGAGGCAAAGTCCAAGTGGCCGATGAGTATCCTGCCACTGCCGTGTATGAGAAAGATCCCCCATATATCTTGCTCTAACTAATAATCCTACAGTGTGTACCCATATACCAGAACGAGCATTGGTTGTCATGGGTATGAGTCGGATATGGGTGGACGAGACAGTATTTCTGGATGCCGGCGTGAGGATCAGGGACAGTGCCAGTATTTTGATATACTTTATTCGGAGGTTGCTTCCCACTTGATAGAGCATGACCGGCAACTTGCGTCTGAAGAACTCGACATGCTTAGTCAGCCCATTGCCAATTTCTTGCTTCCTGCTCCAGTTGCTCCGGCTGGTGGCCAGGGCTCTCGTCCGGTCGTACAAGTAGATGTGGTTGATTCTTCTCCTTCTGTGGAAGAGGGGAACATTGCTGATCCTATAGATGCTGATCCGGTCAGCGTTGCCATGCCAGAGGGGGATAAGAATATAGAGAAGAAAAAAGAGAAGTCAAAAAAGAGGAAACTCGCGGCTACTCCCGGGTGGAAGTATTGCTAGCCAAGAGGAGGCAGATGTTGGAGAAGAAAGAAAAGACGAGGTAAACATCTCTATTTCTCCTTGTTATTTGCTTGTATCCGGACCGTTTATTTATAAGTTTATTTTGTTATGAGCTGGTGAACGAATTGAGATGGCCGTTAATCCGCCTCCATAAAAAACTGTTGAAGTAAATGTGTCACAATATACTGCTGTGCAAAATCCGTCCCCTGCGAAGGATAGCGGTTCCGGTGGTTCTACCATGGTCGTTAATTCTTCGTCACAAACTACACTGACCGAGGTGATTCCTACGACGCTTCCGACCAGTGTGGTTCCTGATTGTGTTCAGACTACTAGGCCTGATGTTGTTGTGACAGCCTTAAATTCTCCACCGAGGGTTACAGTGTCACAACCCGCTGTGTTAGTGCAAGTTCCCCTAAAGCCGGTGTTCACACCCGCCGGGACTTCTTTCACCACCACTTGTGCGTATGGGCAGAGTTTCTCACAGCTCCTTAGAAATGTGCAGCAGAATCCTATCCAGTTTCCTAGTGGAATTCGTACCGGGAGTGTGCCGATCGAAAGCTCTTCCTTCGGGGCTAATGAGATGTCTTCAAATGTTTATGTTCCGGGTATTAATTGGCGCCTCTTCTTGAAGGATGCTCGGTATGTATTCGGGTGGCATATTGCAGAATCTACCCGTCTGATCCATCCGGATGTTATTCGCCATTGGGCTGAATGTGCCTTCCCCCTGCTGAAAAATATTATCTGCAGGGATTGGACAATGCTTAACTTGCTGAAAATGCCCTAGGATCTGGTGTAAATTATTCTGCTTCCTTGTAAGCGATTCTTCGTTGCTGGCGTGCTGATCTTGTTGGTTTATTAGAACTCTATGATAGACATAAAGTTGTCATGTCTGAGAATGAGAGGCTGTCTAAGCAGTTATCGGAGGCGGAAGTGGAGTTAGTTGCTCGGCAAGTTGCCAAGGAAAAACTTGAAGGGGACAGGGCCCATATGGTGAAAGCGCATAATGAGGAGTAACTTAATTTGTTGCGGAGGACTGATCAATAGGAAAACCACGTATTTCGTCTTGAAGACCGGGTGAAGGCTTTGATGAAGGAGTTGGAGGCGGAGAAAAACACTATCACCCGAAACCAGGCGGATATGGAGAGGTATAAGTCGATAGCTGCTGAGGTTGAAAACTACGAGTCCCGGGTTAGGCGACCGGAAGAAGAGAGTGATTCCACTCTAGAAAAATTGAATGAGTGTCAAAAACAACTCACAGTTGCAAATGAACGGGTTGACCAGGCTGTAAACATGGCTGAAGCTGCCAAGTCCCAAGCAACCTCTATACAATCCCAGTTGGAAAGTGTCCATGATGACCGTGACTGGTTGATCAGCCAGGGTATACCTACGTCATGGCGTTACATTCGGGGTAGTGCAGAATATCACGAGCGGTTGAACATGTTTTATGAAGTGGCCATGGTGGCCGGGTATCATGATGGTCTTGGCTATGGCAATCAAGTTGGTCTAGCCGGTAAGAAACTTCCTAAGTTGGTCTAGCCGGTATGAAACTTCCTCCTCCTATGGACCATGAGAAAGAGATTCCTACCCGGGTTTCCGAATCGATGCAGGCTCGGAGTAGTGACTCATTGGAAGCCATAACCCTGCTTAGCAGCCAGATTGGTGATGAAGGAACCTCTTCCCTCCGATTCGTGTTGGAGCCTTATGTTATGATGTCATCTGATGGTGAAGGCACATCATCTGGTTGAAGCGAGTCAATGTTAAGAATTATGTAATTCGTATTTTCTTGATTTTTTTGCACGTGTGTAAGTGTTCACTCTTTTGGATGAATGTATTGTATATGCTTGCCACTTGTCACTTCGTTTTTAATTTTAGATTTAATGTTGATTAGACGGCTGCCTTTAATCAATTGCATGTCATGATTACTTGACGTTATCCACTGCCTTTTCCACTGTTTTGAAGTCTTGTGTCAGAAAATCGATAGCAATATTTAAAGCAGATATCTTGATCTTCCCAAGGAGACCCTTTATAAGTCAGGACACTTATCAAAAAATGTTATCTTCTTCTTCTTACTTGTTTCATTATTCACCCCATGGCTCATCGTTATGCATCCATGAATGAGCTATTGAGAGAACTCGATGCAGTAGACGACTTGCAAATGCTTTACCAATGCTCTCGTGACATGGACAGACGTCCAGATGTCATGGAGGAATTTAATATCAGGACTGCTGACTTTGTACCGGCTCGGAGGTATGGTAAAACATACTCTCGTGGTCCTCGATCATTGTTCTTTGGTGTTATTCCTAATTTTGCTTAGGATCCACATGTGCAACATGAAGATCCGACTGCAACAGTGATTATGGAAGTTCCAGATAACCCTAAAGTTCGAGGAGTTCCTGATCACCTGGATATGGGAATGTTTGCTGTAAGAGGTCCCCCCTGTGCACGAAGGGCCCGAGGTGGAGCCAGACGTAGGCTTTGCGGAAGGAGGGCGGTTTGGTGACCTGGTGCTCCCTGGTTTTGCTCCTGCTGGACAGTTGCTATACACCCCTGCAGAGGTGTTAGCGATCCTTGATGGCAGGGCTTAGGTTTGTGCAACTACTTGTTAATGTTATGTATAGTGAGGCCCTGTGAGGCTCTGTTTTGGCTAGATCTTTTTGTGTTGTAGTAGGATAGTTTTTTTGTGATGGCAATGGATTTTTGTCCTGCCTCCTACCATGTTGATGAACTGTTAACGTATCAGTTGTAATGTTGACATCAATATATTTAATATGGACATGAATGCTTGTTTGCATGTTCATGTAATTAAAAATGTTGCCGTTAGAGGTGTCTTAGTAAATAATCGGAAAACAATGAGTCAAAAATACATGATGAATAGATGCTAGTAAGCTATAATGCCGTGTGCATGGCGGTAAGTCCTTGACTGGGACGCGGTCAGAGGTAACATTTTTTGAGTTGGGCTGCGTTCAAGGTACGCGGGACCAGTTCACCGTTCAACTGTTTCAAGGAGTATGCTCCTTTTCCTAACACCTCGGCGATCTCGTACGGTCCTTCCCAATTTGGCCCGAGTTATACTTGAGGCTGGGATCTGCTTGCTTCATTGTCCCGCATAACTAGTTCTCCAACTTTAAATGATCTTTCGAGAACCCGCTTGTTGTAATATTTTTCCAATAGCCTTTTGTAGCAGGCTTCATTGATACTAGCCATCTCACGGCGTTCTTCTAATACCTCCAGATTCTGTCGCAGTAATTGCTTGTTCCCGGCGATACCGTTGCTTCTTCGTAATGATGGGACACCGATTTCGGCTGGGACCATTGCCTCGGATTCAAGAGTCAGACAACATGGTGTTTCACCGTTACTGGTCCTTGGCATGGTCCGATGGGCCTACAATACATGTGGTAGCTGTTCGACCCATGATTTGCCCTCTGAATCCAACCTCTTCTTGATCCTCTCTAGTATACTCTCGTTGGCTCTGTCCACTTGACTGTTGCCCTAAGGATAAGCAACGGAGGTGAAGACCTGCTGGATGTGTAACCCCTTGCACCATTCTTGTAACGTCCTATCCAAGAATTGCGTTCCGTTATCACTGACAAGGTATAGTGGAACGCCAAACCTGCAAACGATGTGTTCCCACAAAAACATCCGGATGTTTGCTGCCTCGATTTTTGCCAGTGGCTTGGCTTCAACCCACTTCGTAAAATAATTGATAGAGACTACTAAGTTCTTGAGTTTTCCAGGGGCGGGGGAAACGGACGTACTAAATCCACTCAGGCTACCGTAATAGGTATTAAGTTATTCTTGGGTCGGAGAGTCTACGGTGCATACCTCTGGCAGCTGATACACTTCTGTAGTTCTTCTACGGCCATGTTGTGCATGCCCGGCCAGAAATAGCCTGCATTCGTTATTTTTGCGACCACAGCTCGGGGACCCGCGTGTATACCACATATGCCCGGCCAGAAATAGCTTGCATTCGTTATTATAATAATAATAATAATAATAATAATAATAATAATAATAATATATTTGTTTCCATTCCATGAAGGAATGAAAAAAAAAAACACCACCATACCAAGGAATGAAAATTCTTAAAATGGAAGGAATCTCATTCCTTATGGAATGATCCATTCCATTACTACATGGTAACCAAACATGTTTAATTTCATTCCATGGGAATGATGTATTCCATTCCACCTTTGATTCATTCATACCAAACGCTACCTAAGAGCATCCGCGATGTCATTCCTATGTCTCCGCACGTGGATTAACGTGATTTTCTCAAATTTGGACATCAGTTCCCTGGTTTTTTGTAGATACTTCGCCATCGTGTCGTCCCGGGCCTCATAAGACTCATTTACCTGGTTGTTCACTAGTAACGAGTCCACATGGGCGTCATCCTTCTTCGAGCCCATCGACAGGGCCATGCGCATGCCTGCTAGGAGTGCTTCATACTCGGATTGGTTGTTAGAGCATTCAAAATCAAACCGTAAGGCGTACAAGAATTTCGCTCCGTCCGGACTAACCAACATCAAGCCTGCTCCCGCACCCTTGCTATTGGGCGATCCATCGGTGTATAGCTTCCACGTTGGGCCTTCGTCCGCCAACAAGGGTGTGACGATATCGATGGCCACTGGGATCTCTTCTCCATTAGGATTCTCCATCAAAAAATCTGCAATAACCTGCCCTTTGATGGATGTTCTTTTCTTGAAGCTTATGTTTAGGGCCCCCAACTCGATGGCCCACTTTGCTAGTCTGGCGGAGACTTCTGGTCGATTCAATACTTGTGCCAGCTTGAAATTGGTTAACACTTCAACCTTATGTGCTTGAAAGTATCGACAGAGCCGACGAGGCGCGTGTACTAGAGCCGGCACCAGTTTCTCAAACGTTGGATACCTGGTCTCTGGGTCCGTGAGTACGCGGATAATGTAGTAATTGGGCGTCTGCAGGTTGCTTCTTTCAACTAAGAGGACCGCGCTAACCGCGTGATGTCCTGCTGCCAAGTACATCTTTAGTATTTCATCCCTTTTTGGTGCTGTGAGCATTGGCAAGTTGCCGACAAATCCCTTCATCTCCTTAATGATCTCATCTTCTGTTCGACTCTTTATCACAAGGTCATCCATGTAGACATCTAAGTTCCGCCCTATTTGATTCTCAAATGCTTGGTCCATGAGCCTTTGATAGGTTGCGCCCGCGTTCTTTAATCTGAACGGCATCTTTGTGTAACTGTAAAGCCCCGCATCTGTAAGAAATGTGGTTTTATCCTCATCCTCGTGGGCCATCGTTATCTGGTGATATCCCTTGTAAGCGTCAAGGAAACATTTGAACTTGAATGGTGCCAAGGAATCCACCTTCAGGTCAATCTCTCATATGCCTCCTTTGGATATGCCTTGTTGAGGTCTTTGTAATCCACACACATGCACTAGGTCCGGTCATGCTTTTTAACCATCACAGGGTTCGCCACTCAGGTATGGTATTTGGTTTTTCGAAGGATGCCCGCCTCTTCTAATTTCTTTACTTCCTGAACAATAGCGGCGTGACGATCTGGGGCCATGCTTCGTCTCTTTTGTGATAGGGGCTTGACTACTGGGAATGTTGACAGCTTGTGTTCCGCTTTTGATCTTGCAATGCCTGTCATATCCACTGCCCGAGATTGACCTGAAAGTGGATTCCTTGGCACCATTCAAGTTCAAATGTTTCCTTGACGCTTACAAGGGATATCACCAGATAAAGATGGCCTCCTTTAGGCATGCCTTGTTGAGGTCTTTATAATCCACACACATGCGCCAGGTCCCGTCATGCTTTTTAACCATCACAGGGTTCGCCACCCAGGTATGATATTTGGTTTTTCGCAGGATGCCCGCGTCTTCTAATTTCTTTACTTCCTGAACAACAGCGGTGCGATGATCTAGGGCCATGCTTCTTCTCTTTTGTGATATGGGCTTGACTGCTGGGAATGTTGACAGCTTGTGTTCCGCTTTTGATCTTGCAATGCCTGTCATGTCAGCATGTTTGAAAGTGAACACATCCAAATTATCCTTCAATACCTGTTTGAGTTGATCTCTTGCATTAATTGACAAGGTATCTCCAATCAAGATTATTTCTTCCGGGTATTCCGCATTCAGCACCCAACGTCCAGGGACCCGCAGTCCAGCCGGGGCTTGTCGGCATGGTTTATTTTCCGCCGTGGCACAAACTCTGTCTCCAAATACCGTCGCCACACCCTGGGGAGTGGGGACATTAGGAACCCCTTGGCTGTTGAGACCAGGGTGTCAATTCGCCCTAGCGTGTACCGGCCGACGATCATGTTATACTGGGAGTCCGCCGGTATTATGAGGAATGTGACCAAGATTGTTCTTTCTTTTCGTCCATCACCTATCGTGACCGGGAACGTTTGCTGTTCCAACGGCTCGACACTTTCACCCGTGAAACCTCTGACAAGACCTCTTGCAGGTTCCAACAACCTCTTATCTTCTTCGCGCATTCGACGGAAACATGGTTGGTATATTATATCTTCTGAGCTGCCCGTATCCACCGGGAACCTTCTTATGCTATAATCCCCAATGGCCGCAGAAATCACTAACGCCTCCATGCTTAACACTTTGTAATATGGCGGCACGGTCATGACTGCCTCCATCCAAGGCTCAAAATGTTCGAATGTTCTCTTTCGATCGTATCTATCATCCGCCCGAACCATGTTCATTTCCCATGGTCTCTTTCGGGTGGCCTTGTCCGCTGCTGCAGAGGAAGAGGTTGGCTTTACGTCTTTCAATAGGTGGGCCAGTTTGCCAGTTCTGACAAAGTATTCAATTTGTCTCTTCAACTCAAAGCATTCATTCGTATCATGCCCCGCCCCTTTGTGATATCCACAGTATTTCGACTTGTCCTGTGAGGGGGAGTCTCTAGAGGGCAACGAGCATTGAGCCTTAGATCTTCCGAATCCAGTATATGAGTCGGTGTCTTGGTTAACTCTGGGTACTCGAACTTTGGCTTGTTGTGACTTTCGCCCTCTCCAGAGAATGTGTCTCGAGGTCTGTCAGATCTTCGACGATCATCTCGCCGGTCGTCCCGGCGGTCACTTCGTGAGTATGGCTGGTTCTGGGTTTCTGGCATTCCTCTATTCTTGGCGATTCACTGATGAGGATGATCGTTGTCGTCGGGAACTTTTGCAGGTTCTTGTTTTTTTCTAACCGCGTGATTCATCGCTATAGACTTTTCTTGTTTCACATATGCCTTTGCAATGGTCATCATTTAATCCATGGTCTGCGGATAGCCTTTAGGCCCATGGAGTTTTCGCAGCAGACCATCGTCGTTGACGCCCATGGTAAATGCAGTACAAGCCAAACTCCTCCGTGAGCCCTGGGATTTGGAGTCGTTCCTTGTTGAACCGAACTACGAAATTCTCCATGGATTCATTATCACGCTGCCGGATATGCATTACCTCATCTCTGCACTTGCTATGCCTCGGCTGTTGACTAAACTGTTGCGAGAACCCTTTGACGATCTCGCTCCAATTAGCTACTGAGCCGGGAGGGAGACTGTCCCACCAAACTCGTGCCGCTCCCACCAGTGTTTGGATGAACATTTGACACCAGGCGAGCATGTTCTAGTCCATTGATCGACCAACCGACTCGAAGATACTGAGATGGTCGTCTGGGTCTCCAGTACCATCATATTTTCCCACCGTCGATGGCAGCTTCAAGTTAGGTGGCAGTGGCGCCTTAGCTATCCTTGCCGCTAGTTTTGAATATGTTGCCATCGCCGGAGGTCGGTACAGTCTAGTCAAGTCTTCCTCGTCTTAATCCTCTTGGTGATTTCTATTCTGACCACGTTCCATCCCTTGTGTTTGCGGGTGAACGGTGTGGGGGAGGGATTAGCTAGTGATAGGCGTCCCATCATACGTAATCCTGGTCCTGACCTCATCAAGTCGGCCTCCCACGGATTGGGGGCGGTGCTGTTTGTTCCTCCCCACCCAGGCATCGGTTGTGGTACCAGAGGGTATGCATAGGGGTAAGGGTATGCAAATGGGCTTCCTCCCATGGGAGAGTACATGTACCCGTACGGCTGTATCGGATAGTATGTCATATATGGCTGATTCCCGGGTGTGACGGGGTGTATGGGGCCACTGTCGGAGGTACCAACGTGGCCATTGGCGAGGACATCATAGCCGTTGTCATGGCTGCCGAGAACAACGGTAAACTTGAAGCGGCGGTCATCCATGACATTGTCGTGTAGGGTGGTAGCGATCTTGTTGCTGGTATGGGGTTACTTATGGGTCTTGTGTATGTATATATGGTTGTTAGTTGATATGCCCAAGTCAACTGAACCTAGTGTTGCTGAATTCAAGAAGATAAGTGATCTTAATGCTAGAAACAAATCAAATACTGAGGAATAGGGGTGTTCATCAAATCGAATAACGAATTTTAAAATTATTCGAAACGAATTTTTTGAAAAAAAAATTTTTTTTTACTGAATTCGTATTCGATTAAAAGATGGCCAATTCGATTCGAATTCGTATTCAAATAAAAAAAAACTCAATTCAAATAAATTCGTTTAAGGTTAAGACTTAAGTTATGGGCTTTAGCTAGGCTAAGGCTTGGTAATTGGCTAATTTATGACTTAGGTCAAATTCATAGATTAGCCCATGTTCTAACGTTATAGTGTGTATATAATTATATATAATAAATATGTATTATTTTTATTCGAATTTCGAATCGAAATGAATTTAAAATCATAAATTCGTATTTGATTTATAGAACTAGAATTGAATCAAATTCGAATTCTTGATCATCAAATCGAATTCTTGATAATCGAATTGAATTTAATAGAATTTCGAATTTGAATCGAATTTTGAACACCCCTAGTGAGGAAGTTGTGGAGAATGAGCCTCGGATAACGAATATCATAATATTACCTAAAAATCCATTTGCTTCTTTTGTTCATACAGAACCAGGAAGTTCAAATGGAGCATGTGGAAGTTCTTCAGGTGATGAGATAAGAGGAAAGTCAACGATGCTTGAAGATTAGGTAGATGAGTTTGAAGATGATGATGTTGTTTATTTGAAAAGAAGAGTGATTGTGTTGGAACAGAAACAGATTCTTAAAGATGTACGAATTATTAATCTTGAAGAAACTATTAAAGAAAAGGACAAACAGATCAAAGAGCTTCAAGTCAACATGGGAAACGTTTTGGCGATTGTTACAGACTTAGCTCAAAATCTTGAGAACAGATTTGGATCAGAATTCGAGGAGAAAAACCTTCCACAGATGATCCAAGCAACTAGTGATGTTGAGGCAGAATCTACTGAGAATGAAGGAGTGGCATTGGAAGATGAAATCAGACCTAACAAAAGTAATAAAGATGTTCATCCACGAAAGAGGATTGTGTTGCCTAATATATATAAAGAAGACTCACCGGATCAAGATCAACCTGATAGGTAATTGGTGGAAACTAGTAAAGATCGTTTTGACGTGTATGGAGATCGCTCAGGAATAAAGAGCTGGATGCTTAGTGAAAAAAAGGACAAGTGGATCGTGAAGAGAAATAGTGGCAAGATTAAGTATTACAGTAAAAGATTTGTCTTTGAAATGTGGACTAAGGTTGATGTGAGAGAGTTTTCTGAAAGCTTCTTATCGTGAAGTGCTGCGGACCAATACAAGGAAAGGAATTTTGATGTACAATTGGCTGGAGGATGATACAAGAAATGACTTTAGAGATATGAAAACAGCTGATTCTTGGGTCAAAACGTATGGTCAAGTATATGATCAATCTGGAGAAAGAATGAAGACAATTATGTGGCCGGCAACTAGAAAAGAGAAGATGATTCTTGTTGCTCAAGATCTTCCGGATGATTTCTACAGGTGATTCTGTGATTACTTGTGATGATGCAGAGTATCGAGTTTGTGATCCTACAGATCTGATGAGATTTGCTGAATAAGATATTCAGGTGTTAACGAAGAATCAGATAAATGTTGGAGAAGAATATTTACCAGTGCAGTTGGAATTGTTATTGGAATGAAAATGTGGACAGGACAAAGGAGTAGAGTCCAAACAAGATTGTTTGGGCATGCAGTTTCAAATCCTTATATTATGCAGCAACACCAGACAAAGAAGAAAAGAAGGAAGCTTTGATTGAAAATAAAGCATAAACCTAGGGGGATATTGTAGGGATCCAATAATAGGTTTATGTTTAGTAGTCTAGTTCTCGAATAATGATATAGTTCTCGGAAGATTAGATTGGGTTTTCGGATGTATTGCGTTGGACTTGGGATATCTCAAAGGCTATAAGGTCATGTAGGCCCATTCGAGATCCCTAGTAGTATAAAGTATTTTGTGGTTCATTTTTAATGATTGGGTGGTTAAAGATTCATGGTCTTGATTATGGGTTGTGATTGTCTAGAACCGATTATTATTCATTGGCGAGTTCTTGATATGTGTGGTTTGAAGGTCCATAGCTATATTAGCATTAGACCAAACTTTTTGCCTAGTTTGATTTCGGCTAGTTTAAGGTGTGGCTTAGGTGTGGTTGTTATCAGGTTAGATGGGTTAGCTGTGGATGGTTAGAGTTTCATGGTTCGTATTAACTTGGTTGGCTACCAAGATGAAATTGGTTGATCATATTTTTCTTCAAATTTTATAATCTTCATATGAATTATTTACAATAAGATGAGTTTTATCTATGCTTTGGTTGAAGAGTTTTCAGATATTGTTTCTGGTGATGGTTAGAGTTTCGTGGTTATAAGGCCATATAGGCCCATTTGAGATCCCTTGTAGTATATAAAGTATTTTGTGGTTCATTTGTAAGGTTAGCGGTTATTATCAATAATATTACTCTCTAGTATCAGACGACAAGGTAAGTCGTATGTTAGTTGAGTTTTCTATTCAAATCGTTCATGGATTGTTCCTTGATAACTAATACTCTTTGGTTCCGTCATCGATTGTTAGTATACTTGATATTATTTATAAGTTTGGGATTTACACTTAACAAAAAAAAATATGAAAAACGGCCTATTCCTTTTATAGTACACACATTTTTTTCACTTCATATTAGGTTTGTCTATCCCGATAAGCTCCCGGGGGATAAACTACTTGTTTATATATCATTACATTTACGTAAACAAGATTCTAACATAATCTTTAAATATATAAATATGCATAATCTCATCTATATATAATAAAAGAAAACACTATTTGCTAACATGGCATTTATTTAGGCCATATCCCCTCTTGGGTGTGCAACATACCATTAGGTAGGGATTGAAAAAAGAATAAAAAAATACCCTTGAGGGGCACATGGCACTAGATGAGGCTTCCTCCCCCTTATTTTCCTACATATGTTTTTTTCTCTTTTATGTTTTCCCACAATTTTTAAACTGTGTTTGTGTTTAAGTAATTCATTAATCATGTCTAGGCAAGTCACTAATCATTTTAAGATAGTATATATGTTTTTGAACTTACTATTACATATAAGAACCAGCTAACTAGATATATATTCACAGATGTAGTTAGTTTTATAAGAATATTTTTTTGTATTTTAATTAATGTTGCTAGAAACATTGATCACAAAGGTTGCTAAGCCAGTTAGATGTAGCCTATGATTCTTAGACATAGGTAAATCTCTAGCTGATAAGTGATAATTAATCAGCCCGCCATGCATGCCTCTTTGATCATTTTTAATGTATGTATTGTGAATTTGACTAACATATGGTGATTATTGAAATAAATACTTAAATTATGTATGAGTAAAGAAGATAGTTCGGAGACATGAAAAGTTACCATCCTACAATCTTTTTAGTCGATGGCAGTTAGATCATTTTTATTTATCTTCAAAATGGATCTTCATTGCTTACCTATTGATTGTTGTATTTAGTGTCACCCAAGGTGATCGATCGTATATCCATAATAAAGATTGAATAGGTATGTCATTCTTTCACATATCAAGCGGGAGACCAACCACATGTTATGCTTGCTAATTTAGCCAAAAGATATGGTCCACTCATATCTCTTAGTTTAGGCAAGCAACTTCTTGTGGTTGCCTCTTCTCCAGAGGCAGCCAAAGAAATCCTCAAGACTCATGATCGCCTTCTTTCAGCCCGTAGTGCGCCTATTGCATTTAAGCATGAATTATTGCTACCCCACTCTCTTATGTGGTCAGAATGCAATGAAACATGGAAAACCCTAAGAACCCTTTGTCAAACTGAAATGTTTTCGGCTAAAGCTTTAGAGACCTATTCTAGACTACGAGAGGAAAACTATGCTAAGTTGATCGATTTCTTGCGTAAAAAGCAAGGACACGTGATTAACATGGAGGATATGCTTTTCACGACATTGTTCAATACACACAGTTCCATTATATTTGGCAACAAATTTCTTGATTTTGAAGGTGAAAATGGAACAAATGATTGGTTGAAAGAGTTAATGTATAGAGTAATTGAGTATTCAGGTCGTATAATAGATTTTGGTACATTTTTTCCAATTCTTGAAAGATTCAATCTTCATGGGACAAGGAAGGGTTCCTTGAAAGAATGGAATAAGGTATTTGCATTTTGTGAGGATATAATCGAGGAAAGACGAGCTCAAGTCAATTCTTCAACATGGTCGTCGGAACAAGCTCAATGTTTCTTGGACCGGTTGCTTGAAAAGGGATTCTCAAACAATCAAATATTTTCACCAGTTATGGTATGCATTTCTTTTTGTTATTACTAATTAGTACAACTCTAACAATATGCTATATATAGGCTTGGAGTTTTATTGATCAGTAAAAAACTTTTAATTTTGCTACTATAATATTCTTATATTTATTTTACTTGGCGCGTTTAACTGGCTGGAGATTTCATTTATTAATTGAAATGACATCATAATAATTTAACCATCCAAATTATTATTGACAATTGTTTGTCTCATTAATTTGTAATGAGTTGACTTAATTTTATACAAACCATCTTATTGTTGTGTTTCTAGGAACTATTGGGAGCCGGAGCAAATACTACAACCACGACAGTGATATGGGCTATGTCAGAGCTTATACGACACAAAGAATGTATGTCCAAACTACAAGAAAAAAATACAAAATGAAATAACCTCATATCAAATCACGGACTCTCAACTATCTAAGTTAACTTATCTACAAGCATGCATCAAAGAAACTTTTAGATTACACCCACCCGTGCCTCTTCTTCTTCCTCGTATGGCGGTTGACACGTGTGACGTTATGAACTACACGGTTCCTAAAAATGCGAAAATACATGTTAACCTTTGGGCAATGGGTTGAGACCCTAAAGTTTGGGACAACCCCTTATCGTTCAATCCCGAACGATTTATCAACTCAAAAGTGGATTTTAAAGGCCATGACTTTGAGTTATTACCGTTTGGTTCAGGGAGGAGGACATGTCCCGGAATGCCATCGGGAATCAAGAGTGTTGAAACTTTGTTGGCGTATTTGATTCGTGAATTCAATTGGGACCTCCCAAACGGTGAGGATCCATCAAAACTCGACATGAACGAAACATTTGGCATTGCTCTAAAGAGAGAAAAGCCTTTAATGCTAATCTTCAAACAAAGAAAAGGGAATCAATTATATGCTTAGTTATGTAATTTCCTATTTATTTCGTAAGTCAAAGTCAAACAATACATACGATATGTATAATAATTACTTTGTTGTTAAGTTCTTGTAATTTTATGTATTTTGAAGTTGAATAATTTAGATTGGTGTATAATTAATAACTAGTAAGATTCCCGCGTGCTTCACGGCGCGCTTTTGTACCAGTGCAATGCGATGTGATACCAATACTTAGCATAACAATCGACACATGCGTCCAACCCATTAAAAGCTCTTTGCGACCACAACATCCTGCACATACTGAAAAAGATTTTTTTTTTGGTACATAATTCATATGAAAACATAACAAAAGTAAAGAACATGTAATATTTTGCTTAATAACTGTCATGCATATAGCTTATAGCAAACCACATAGTCAAAAAGAAAATATTTTTAAGCATATAGACATGCTTGAAATAAAGATAGTTGGCATGACGTGAAAACCATGGCACCTAAAACCTTTAGAGAGACTCCCTGGTACTCCTGCAAGGATACAAACACATAGTAGAAGATTACAATTAAGTAAAACCAAAAGGAAATTTCCGTTTATTCATTCATTCATTCAATTAACATTAATTTAGTTGACTCCACGTAAAAATTTTCTTTGTGATATGGCCAAACATCAATTACTTTTGGAACCAAGAGAAATGAGAAGAGAGTGTCTAGTATTAAAATCAATATCAACACACAAATTCAAAAGTATAACAAAACTCCTATAACACCAATAACACATGAAGAATTAAACATTATCATTCACCACATGTTCAATGGGACTAAATAGCGATAATAACAAAACCAATCTATCACCACCAATCGTTCGTCATTGTTGCTCTGTCTTGCTTTTGTAACATGCAAAATCCTGATATAAGTAAAAATCCAATACAATAATCACTTCAAATGAATTTGATTGAACATAGTGAAAAGGCATTACATGGGATAGTGAAGAAACAAGTACCTGAGGGGGTGAATCTTCTGGGTGGAACAGAAAAGTGTCCTTTCCAACCTTCCCAAACAAACAAGATGCTTTCACTACAAAACAGAACACCGTTAGGACTCGCCACGGGATTGGGGTTTTTCCTGTGACCACCATCCGACGTGAGAATAAGTACGGCTTTTAAGCGGTGGGCATTATGAAAGTGTATTGAGAAATTGAATGCCCTTTACGTTTTACCAAAGACCTCCTTTTATAGTTGAGGTTTTCTACTTATAGATATCTTCATGAAGTCGTATCCTAGTCATTGTTCCTCCCAAATAGATGGAGATAACTATTATCAATTTATCAGCGTAAAGATCTCCCTGGTTGTTATTCTTGATCGACTGATTTTTTAACCGCCTTTCCTCGTTTAAATTGGTTAAGCAAAGTTTATTGGGCCTGTGCCAAATGGGCTGAGGGTATTATGCTTGTTTTGGTGTGGGCCAGTTTAGTTTGGCTCGCCCCCACCTCGTCAGATAGCAACCTATTAGAAAAGGTGAAATCTGTTTCCATAACCTAGGTTTCAAAAACACCATCTAAAGCTAAAGTTACAACCTTATATAAAACACAAAAGGTGTACAGTTTCATAGCTTAAAGCGTAGCAATATTGATATTGCAATGAAATAACTTACAACTTTATAAAAACCTAATGCTAATGTATCGCTAAAACCAAATTGGAAGGCATTTACTGAACCTAACTGCCTCATATGGATACTCAAAGTGTAACATGGCTTAGATTTCATCATCACAGCCCGTAATAATCAAACGGACCCAAAACATATTACAAACAGATGTAGGTTTGTTGCGTTGCGTCTAACAATCTTTGAAAAATATAACAGAAGAAACCAAACCTGCACCAATAGACCACATCTTTTACTCTTTTTGACCCTGCAATCTACATATAGTATGTCAGCAAACAATGCCTTAATATCCCCACAAAGACCAATTTCAAAATATATGAGTGGCTCAAAGTTTTTGAAATACTTAGGAGCAAGGCGGGTTGCAGATGGAAGTCTACCATCCGCAATCCTTGCCACCCCTTCCCACCAATAATAGGGAAATGTTTTTAACTAATCATAACCGAGCCAAAAAATTCAATATTCTATTTGAATGAGGCGTCAAAGCAACATATGCCACTAGCATCTTACTCGACCATCACATCCCCAATCCCCTGCAAAATTTAACCTCCATCACACACTTAGCTGCGACCAATGTCAAGACCATCACCATTCCAACCCTATAAAGAAAGAGAACAATGTTATACAGGTATGGGTTCTCACACAAAATGACAAATATACCCAAAGAGAACCATACATTACGGAATTGCCATGTTATTATTGATCTGCACTTTTGTTTAATGCATAGTACATGACGCATATACCTTTGAAAAAAGCCATAAATTACACAACGGCCATGTTACTGATCAACTTAAGTTTTCTTTAATACATAGTATAATGGTTTACTATTCCAACAAAGATCAATTTTAAAGTCCATCAGTGGCTCAGAGTTTTTAAATCTGATAGCTGGAAGGAGGGTTGCCGGTGAAAACCTACCATCCGTGATATTTGCCACGCCATCCCCACCAACAATCGGAAAATATTCTTAACTCATAAGAGCCAAGTAAAGCAACACATGTCACCACCACCCAATCTCTAGCCTCCACCACATACTCAACCGTGGTCACCATCACCTTCCAAACCCGTTTTCCACCATCTACAACATGAAAATTTCATTGACAAGCGGCAACATCGGCACCATCCACCACCAACCAAATGGAAGGATGGCGAAGGCGGCGATCGCTAGCAGCCCACCTCCTCGTCTATCTTAACCACCCACCCCGCCACATGCCGCCACCAGCTCCATCTCCTCCAGCTCTTGCAAAAATAAGTTTTATAAAAATGAAATTGTTTTATACAAATAGAACTATTATAAAAAAAAAGAAAAAGAAAAAAAAGAAACCAACTATGATGAGATTATTTAGAAAAATATTGGTTGAAAGGAATCTTCTATAAGAATTATGCTACCAATGTTTTAGAGTTTAAAAACCTCAACATATATACATTTTGAGATAAGGCTCGTAAATTAGGTATTTGACACCAAATCTCGTTTCAAAATCATACTCAGAATGTGAAAATACGTTTATAATAAGAGGTCGTGATTATTTATTCTTTTAAGATGTAAATAATCAAGCAAATGGTTTGATAAAAATTTTGAAATGCTTGATCCAAAAAACTGCCAAATGATTGATAATATGAACCAAAGAAACTGGAACATGGCAACCAAAAAACAAGAACAATGGCAAATACTAAATACGTGTAATAAAATAAAAAAGAAAAGAAAAAAGAAGACAATATTTTATGCTAAACCACAAACAGCCAAAGTAGGTTTTTCAACAAACACAACACAAAACTTAGGGGCTGTTTGGTTGATTAAATGCTGAATCATTAAATGCAGAATGGTTCAGCCAGGGTCGGATTTATTATAGTCGGTACGTAGTCACGGGACAGCAGTAAATTTTCACGTATATATAGAGATATATGTATGAGTTTTGTGGGTGACATCAGTGTTTCTTAGATGGTGACAACATTATTCAAAGTTTAAAGTTTAGAAAGAAAAAGAAAATGTTTGAAAGCTTGCTCCGGCGACTATGGTTCAGTGACCGGGGAGGTGGTCCGACAAATTGTAAATTAAAGAAGGAAGAACAGTAAAGTACTTCATTAAAAATGTTTATATTATAGGCTTTAGTAGGCCAGCCCCACCCAATTATGGGAATTATAATTTAGTTTTATGTTAGTATTTTATTTTCTCAAGGAAAATGTAATAGTTATGGCTTTCTTATGCCAGCTGTCACAAATAAACAAGACAACACATAATTTATAAGTCCATTGCCAAATTTCAAGAGTTAACATGATATAACTATATTTTTATTTTGTTTTAGTTTCGATTTATTTATTTAAAATATATTTATATTTATATAAATATAAAGTATTTAACTTTTAGATTTGTAAAGTATAAATAAAAATTATTTTATTCATATCTAGATTGAAAAAATCTATTTTTTTACTTGTATATTAGTATTACTTATTGGTTTTCTTATTTGATTAGATTGATATTCGAAATCATGACTCGACCTTAATCGTCAAACCGACTCAAAAATTTATGTAATTGGTTTTATAAAATTAGAGAATATAGAAACAGTGACTACATTGAAATAAATTTCTGGATCTGCCACTGGGTTCAGCTATGCACCAAGTCTGAACGATTCAGCTCTTAATCATTCCATTCAGAGCCTTTTTAGGTTGAAACAAACAGTCTGAATGCTGAACCATTCAGAGCTGAATGATTCAGAGCCTCATTAATAAGCTACCAAACAGGCACTTAAACCTAAAACAATAGTATATTGATTGAACGGACCAAAAACAAAAACAAAAAACAAAATTCAAAAAACAATCAGAAGTGTTGACATTTAATCGAACAATATATATGCACCCTTAAACCTGTTGAGCAAAAACTATGCAAAAAGAAAGTCAAAACCATGTCAAGATGAGTAAAATCAAGCAAATGCAACTTTAAAAAATAAATACAATCAGGCGCGAGCAGCATATCTAAGACCGTTAAAACCCTATACCCAATGGTAAAACAGCCATACCTATTGCTGAATACGGAAACGGTTGTATTACGGCGGAAGAGTTGCTAATAGCGGTGGAGGAGGTGAGTTCCGACAAGGCATGGATCAGAAGAGAGGCGATGATGACGTGGAGTAAATATAAGTATTAGAGACTGTTTACCCCAAGATTTCTTGATTAGTCATCATGACTTGTGATGGAAGGAACGACTTTGCTACCGGTAAGGTGAATGGACAATATGTATAGCTTTTCTATAAAACAGAAAACAGGAATTGAAAAGAATATGTTAAATTAGAATGTTACCTCTTAATTACGTTATTCTGAACTCGCGATTCAAGTCGTTGAATCAAAATCCCTAACAATTTTAAGAAAATGTGATAAGCAAAGCCAAAGTATTGTTATATCAAGTAGCGAAATTACAAACATTGGAAAAAGAATGAAAAAGCCTACCTCTTCTTGCCCAATGTGATGCATAAAGCCTTTTCAACGCCTCAAAACAAAACCCTAAACTTGAATATGATGTGATGGGAAATGGGAGTGACTGAGAGCGAGAAGGATCACATTGAAGTTCTTTTTGCTGATAACTAATGAATAAGTAACACCTGGATATGGTGACTGCCTGATGAAGACGCGTGGAGATGGTGGATGCTTGTTGAAGACGCATGGAGATGATGGATAATATACCCTTGAGAAAGAGATAAATTACAAAACTGGTATGTTACTGTTCAACTTAAGTTTTCATTTATACATAGTATAATACCTTTTATTTTCTTGTTCTTTTACCGGTTCTTAAATCACATTTGATGTTCTTCAGTTCTTGTTTGATATGATTTAAAATATTTTCGAACCATACAGACTTGTGAAATTTGCTAATGGTGTTTTGAGTTTGGATGTGCCCTCATTTTAAGCGTTCTTTGATTACACCTGGATATTGTGACTGCCTGGTGAAGACGCGTGGAGATGGTGGATGCTTGTTGAAGACGCGTGGAGATGATGGATAATATACCCTTGAGAAAGAGATAAATTACAAAACTGGTATGTTACTGTTCAACTTAAGTTTTCATTTATACATAGTATACTACCTTTTTTCCTTGTTCTTTTACTGGTTCTGTTAAATCACATTTGATGTTCTTCAGTTCTTGTTTGATCTGATTTAGAATATTTTCAAACCATACAGACTTTTGAAATTTACTAATGGTGTTTTGAGTTTGGATGTGCCCTCATTTTGAGCGTTCTTTGATTACAACTTAAAATATTCAAGTAGAGTCAATTATTTGATGTTCTTTTTTCCGAGATTGGATACGGTTTAAAAAAATAATATTTTTAAGTCAACTATTTAAAATTTCATTTTATGAGGGTATTTATGAATTTTATAATCCGGAGTAAATTGCAATTTTTGTCCATGTGGTTGTATCACTTTACATGTTCAGTCCATCTTTAGCATCTCTCTTCCCTGGCATTTGATCTTTTCATGCTTTACGTCTTTGGACCTTAACACCATTAGCTTTTTTGTTAGTTAACATTTTAAATTACTCATATGCTCTCCATCTTCTTCTTTAACCAGCCCCAAGCATCCAACCACCATCAACCCACCTACACAAAGGTGAACAAAAAAACCAGTTCGTGAAACATAACTGACGGTGGTCCTTGAATCGGTTCCCATATCCAGGCCCCAAACCGAACCGAATCAAACCGGTTTCTAGCGAAACCGGTTCCAACTCGCTTTGGGGAAAACGTATTAGTAGCTTATATACAAAGGGAAGGTTACAATTTTGAAGATGCGGTACTAATTAGCGAGCGCTTAGTATATGAAGATAGCTATACTTCTTTTCACATATGTAAATATGAAATTCAGATTAATCAAGGCCCTGATAGGGTCACTAAAAAAATACCGCATTTCGATGTCCATTTACTCCTTGATTTAGAGAAAAATGGAATTGTAATGCTAGGATTTTTGGGCGGAAACAGGTGATATTTTAGTAGGTAAATTAACACCCCAAATGGTGAAACAATGGTACTGTCGGATCGGGTGAATTCAATAATAGATGCCTATTGGCATTCTGTAGGATCAATGAACGTGTCAACCGACAATCACGAGGGTTATATTCAAGGTTCGGAATCCCTTGAATATGCTTTAACAACGGAAACAAACTTGAAACTAAGATAAATGAGTAATTACTACACACATACGGGTCAAAAGATTAACTTTTATATCATTAAAACAGAGCACGAGTGTTACAATGATCAAACCAAGCAATCTCAGACCTGGGGAGGGTGTTTGGAGAGTGTGTGTGGCAAAGACTAATGATTAGGGCAATAATTGGGCCTATTTATACCCCTTGTACTCGTATAGACCAGTATTGGCGATTAGGGGCTATCCACCATGCCAGAACTAGCGATTGGGCCTCAATCGCATGAAGGAACTAGCGATTAGCTTCCTAATCGTGTATGTGTACTAGCGATTATGGCTAATCGCATGAACACATAATCCTAATCGCCTGATCAGCCCAAACACACCCAAAACGCTTATAAACCTCTCCAAACACCCCGAAACTCGTCTAAACAACATATATACTAGCCTAGGGACATCATGCACTAACATACTCCCCCTTGGACCAGGCTAGTATACGTACAGAGACTTTAAAAGACAACGTTTATAACAAAACACAACAACTTTACAGACTCGAACGAACAAACATAACATAACATAACAAGCACCATCTTCAGTCTTCTTATCACTTCGACATCGTCCTGATCCTTGAAAGTCTCGACCAGTCACATCCAGCATGAACTTTGTTGGCATGGAAAAAGCGAATCACCCTCTGAAACTTCAAGGCTTGATCAGCTTTAGCTTTCAAGTGCTGAATGGGATACAGGAACAACGTCTCCACATCTTTCTCTGAACAGTTGATAAGCCACATCGGGTCCCAAATTCTGATCTTTCTGCAAGGTTTAGGTGAGTTGCTCAAGACGATCACTGCCTCAGTAGTAACTGCATCATAGTGCCAATAGTAGAACTTTGAGGAGAAGTCTTGCTCAACCGGGACAAATGGAATCTTCGAAACACAGTTCGGTGGCTTGATCTTGTGTTCCCAAATTGGACTTTTGGTGGATGGATGAATCTTGTCTGTTTTGTAAGACTTGGGATACTGAGGTTTAAAGGTTTTCTATTGAGTTCAGCTTTCTTCAGCTAGAAGGTTGTAAAAAGTTTCTAGGCTAGACTCTTTCTCATAGTACAGAGGAAAATTAATCTAGTCTGATAAGATCTCGGATATACCAAAAGGGAAGACTGAGGACATTCCGATAGGGATTGAAGTATAACAGACCTTCTTCCCATTTGACGCCCAACATCTTTGTCTTCTACACATATGCCCAACTGATAACGTTTCCAGACATCTTAGACAGACGTTTCTTAAAGATAGAAGCTTGTACAGGACCCTTCTTCTTCTTTTCCTCTTCTACTGATGGAAACCAATTTGGATACTTCTGCCTGATCTTATCGTGTCTTTCTTTCACTTTATCAGGAACAGGAGTAGGATTAGACTTTAGCTTTTCTTCAGCCTCATGAATCATCTCCTCAGAAATATTAGGAATCCCAGTGCCCGAATGATCAACCACGTATTCCGGAGTTGGCACACCGGTTCCTTCTTCCAAATTAACCTCGTTATTCTCTGGATGCATCTCTGGAGGAGGACTTTGACTTGCACCGGAAGATTCTCCGTGTGCGTGTCCATACACCTCTTTCATATCATCAGATGTCATCTTAGGAGGTATCTCACCTTCTTCTAAGTCATACTCAGGAATAGCAGGAGGAGGGAGTAGGTTTCCTTCGTCATCATAAGCAAAGTAACAGTTTAAAGGCTTAACATACTCTACTAGAACTACGGCTTTCTTCATAGCGTCCCGTAGTTGCTGAATCTTGTCTTTCACGGGACCTGGCTCCCCCTGAGCAGAAGAACTTACTGCGGGATCCTTGCCATGTCTGTCATGATCTTTCTTGGTACGTCTAGACCCAAATCCAGCTGATGATCCGCCACTACCTGTGGCTCCAGGATCACTACCATCACCACCTTTACCAGTATCATCATCATCATCCGATTCATCCTCACCATCGTCCTTGTCATCATCTTCTTCATCGTTACTTTCTTCATCATCATCACCAGCACTAGCACTAGCTCCAGCTTCTGTACTTGCGCCACCAGTGAGTCTAGGTTGAGTTCCAGCTAACTCGTTTACCCTAGCCCTCATTTCCGTGTTCTCCTTCTCGTATCTGGTGATTCTGCATTAATTGTTCACATTAGCAAGTTGAAGCTCGCTGTTCTTGGCTTTGACACCTGTAAGTCTCTCCAAAGTGTTTTGGTTTGACTGTATCAGCTGCTGGTGAGATTCCATGAGCTGCCTATTAGATTCAATGATCTGCTGATTTGACAGTGTAAGCGCGTCAACTGTCGCTTGCAGCTCTTTGTTGGATTGAATTGTTTCACCGATCAGCTCTAGCATCGCCGTTTCATTCTCTTCAATAGTTGCATTCTTGGTTCTTAACTCAGCCAACTCACGTGTTTGTGCAGCAACTGTAGCAGTTAATACGCTAATTTTGCGCTGAAGTTGTTCATTCGATGCAGATGCTGAGGAAGAAGTCGGCTGATCAGAAAATTTGGAAGCTGGCGGTCTAACATCTTGTATTAGCTTCCGAATCTTGTCACCGATTGGATAAGAAACAATCTGAGAGCTTGTCGCTGCTTTGGTAACTGAGATTTGCTTAGTGAAGATGACCGAAGTAGGCATTGACATGGTGACTCTTACAGGCATAGCTGCACTAACTGATGTGGGAACTGATGAGGTTGTTGCTGCTGTTGTTATTATTGTTGTTGTTGTTGCTATTGTTGTTGTTGTAGTTGTTGTTGTCGTTGCTGCAGCCTGGGAAGACTGAGTGTCTAGAACCCCAAATGCTTCATGAAGAGTAAATCGTGTTTTCTTTGAATTTTCACCATTTGTGGTTTGTGCGACATTCTCTTCTTTCCACGAACTTGATCATTCTTAGCTGTAGTCTTTTGTCTCTTGGGAGGAGGAGAAGTGTCGAGCTCTGCGTCTATTTCTGCAACTATATCGCCCTGTTCCACAATAAACGTGGGATCTTCAGCAAGAGCTCTCGCCTCAGTTACGCTAGCTTTCTCCTCTACTAACTTTCTCTTTATCTTTTCTTGCTTCTTAGCAAACGTATCAGGGGAATCACTCTCTGTACTTAAGAGAAAGTACGGTTTTGACCCGGCAAAAACACAATTTTCAAGTGATTTTCGGCGTTTTATGTTTGAAGATGTAAGCTTACAATGGATTAGGATTCCATCATTGGCAATCAAGAATGATTAAACAGATAAAACTAAGCAGAAATAAAACGAAAACGGGAGATCAACTAACTGTACACTATCATATTTTTACGAGTTTCATCAGTTAGGGAATCATATCAGTGTACGGACCATACTAGAACCCTTATATATTCAGTTTTAGTTTAAATTACAAATAAGCATCCTACAACAACTGCCGATATTGTTGTCCACCTAAACTCAAAATCAAGTTTTATCGCTAGGCAGTTTAGATACGTTAAGGTAATATTCAGACTGATGTACAAGGTGTTCCCCACCACGCGACACATTCCCGTATCAAGTCATGCACAAAGCTTCCTCGTAACCGGTGAGTAAGCTGTTGTCATTCGTATTTTACAAGGAATGGACTCAGTGGTGTTCAGGTCTGCAAGAACGCTGCAACAGAGAGACCAGTGAGATCCAGACCAGGGTTCAAGTCAAATACCGTATTTTTGATTTTTCACGGTACGATGCATTAGGTATATGAGTTGATACCTTTGAGCGAATTCTCTTTGAGAAAAGGGTTTTGGCATTTATGAATCTTTTTGCTCTTTTAGGATTCCCGGACGTCTCCTTATCAGAATTTATTCTATTTTTTTATTATTATTTTTTTAAGGAAACGACATAGAGGTGTCTCAGTTGTAGGCTCCGAACCCAACATAGGACACGTGTGCCACTCCTTTTTATTCCGAGAGACGTCCGGTTCACCCTGGATGTACCAACCTCTTAAAGACCATGAAACCTCGGATTTTGGCATGCTATCAAACGAGATTTCGGTACCAAGACTGTAACATCACACAAATTTTCTTTATATATATATATATATAGAACTCCATCGTTTATTCATCCGATTCATGTTTACAGTATCTTTAATTACCATCCATTTTGTTAATTTTTTTGTTTAAATAATGGCGTATAATCAATATTAAAATGGATTGTATTAAATTCTGATTTAAAAACGTTAAAAAAATGTTTGCCTGTGCCAGGATTCGAACCCGAGTCCCCGGCGGGCTAAACCTTAACCACACCACACAAACCACTACACCATTTGGTGTTTTGTGATGTTAATTAAAACCAATTAAACTTAAACCCTTTCAAGGTCCCTTAGTCAAACTGAAAAGTCAAACGTAGTCTCCTAGTCAAGTCAAGTCAAAGTGTTAGTAAATATGGTCTCCTAGTCAAGTCAAAGTGTTAGTAAATATGGTCTTCTAGTCAAGTCAAAGTTGTTCCTAAATTCTAGCCTAGTCAAAGTAGTTCCTAATTACAACTCCAAATTTTACACTATAAATACACTAGCCTACCATTCAACTCTACATACCATTCAAAAAAAAAAAAAAAAACATTATTATCCCATCTCCCATATACTAAAGTTTTCATCCGTCATTATCTCCTTTAGCTAGTTTCGAGTTTTCCAAGGCATTATTACTAAGTGTTTGCACGCTCAATAAAACGCACGAACTCATTATGCACCTAAGGTGAGTTTACATAGCCCCTTTTTCTGTTTTACATTTTGGGGTGAAACATGTTTAAACATTTTATACACTATCATTTACTCATTCTTACATTGTTGAAACTTGTGATTCAACTACACTATCATTTACTCATTCTATCATTTGACTGTAACAAAAAGACATAGTACAATCATTAACATTGATCGAGCCGCCTGTTTAGATTATAGCGCTATAGGTCTGACAAACCCATCCCCCCGCATAAATTCAGGGATGATCGATAACAGTTACACTTTTACTAACTTGCGAGTTAGGTCTCAGTCGACACAAGGTTTGATTGTACAAAAGACGCATTGTTACATGTCGGACTCATATTCTATCATTACTCATTATTATACTTCAACTATGATTGTTATACAACATATTGTTTTCAACTATATGCAAAACCTATGTATTCTCACCAACTATTTATAGTTGACCCCATCTTTCCAACTCAACATGTTTCAGGTTTATTTGCTATTGGAAGTTGTACAAGTCTTGGATCTCATAGGAGCTTTTGGACTTAGTTTATATTAATCAACTTTTGTAATCTTTACTTGTAATATGAATTATAAATTGTTTAATAATATTCAACTTTCATTTAGTACCATGAGCTATTGAACAATCATTCATACGTGACACCTCGATGTTTCCGCCATCGGTTGGGGTGTTACAGATTGGTATCAGAGCCATGGTTATAGGGAATTAGGTTATTAGAAAAAAAAATAATCTAGTCTATAACCATAGGATTATAATCAGTACTTGCTCCTTTTACTTGCAACCCTACTTGTTTCTATTCTCTATCTCCCTCCTACTTCTTATCCCTACTTTAGTCCCTACAAGAAGATTGTTCTCCATCACAAGATCTACTCTTAGACTAATAGGACAAACCCTCAGGTTTAGCCTGAACCACCTTGAAGATCTCGTCGAAGTTCTAGATTTTAATAACGAACACGTGCAATCTGGAAGGGTGAACGCCTGTATTCTGAGTTTTCTGTCTAGGACTGGCATTGCGCATAAATCCCAATCAGACGAGGGACCCGGATGCCTACCTGGGAATTCTCGGGATGAGTGTTCACTTATAGGCTAAAGCATGTCTTCACTATGTTATTAGAATCTAGAAGTTTTGATAAGTCAACGTTTTCGTTTATTCGTTTTAATTAATGAATAAATGATTACACTCACTTTCCTTAAACTAAGCTCTAAAATCTCAAAATTTTATAGCTTAAATCAATCTCATTTCATAACCATCTATGGATTTCACAATCACACTTCACCTTACCATCTTAGCCACTTTTTAAATATTCAACACCCTACCCAAATCATATTATTTCATTCCTCCACATGTTACTTATTTTTAAAAACTATAACCTCATACCTTAGCACAAACTAAAGATTTCTAAATCTTGTTGTATTTTCATTACCTAGTAACTTTACAAAGTACATATTTTTTTGTCAAAAGATGTCCTCGAACTTAAATTCAATTGTTTATTTATTGACGTAACAAACGGTTTTCTATATAATGCTTTAAACTATTAAAAATCACTTAATAGAACCTTGATCTTCAAAACCTAATGTCATCTCCAACTAACGGGAATATTTTAATCAAAGCCTACTTAGCTTGTACTATTTAACAACTTTTGCTTTATGTACAAACCAATTTTGAAAATAAATTTTTTTTAATTCATAGGAATAATACCTAGTCTCTAGATTTCTCCATCGACACTCACTCATTTTCAACTTGTTCAAATTTTTACAATATTTGGCATATACCACAATCATGTTTTCTTATACACTTGATTATAACCTTTGATCCAAACCCCAAAATTTACACTGCTACATAATCTCCTTACTATAAAATAAACTCTTTATCAACTATCTTCACATTCACTATCTCTCACAACCTTGATTCTGCTTCAAGATTTTTCATCATCCTCTCAAGAACTAAATTCATATGCTAGTTACCCATGATAACCAAACTATTGAAACTTGATTGTGTGTTGCATCAAACATAATCCTTAGTTATACATGAGGATTCGACTATTTACCATATTTAAACATTTGAAACTAGAATTCATGGATTATAAACTATTTGCTATAGACACACCTAGAGTCATTAAACTTGTCTAGGGCAACTCTATTACAACTCGTATGCTATACTTGATACTTGATTGCTTACATGTACATATTATCAATTTGCAATTCATGTGAGAAATAATTGGTACACTTAATCAAACAACTGATAGAGGATGAAGTACTTGCTCAACAGTTAGTAGAGTACCAAATAACCTACTCAACGATTGGTAGAGGTCATCATGCCTGCTCAACAGTCGGTAGAGGCCCTACAACCTGCTCAACGACTGTTAGAGGCTATCGCACCTGCTCAACAATCGGTAGAGGTTCTTACTCACTGACTGGTAGAGGTCTTTTTCCTGCTCAACAGTTGGACTTATTTTTGGATACATTGTATACGATTCAATCACAAGGCTATTTTGCATTACTTACATGTGTGTTTAGAGTCATAGAAGGACACAAAACCCTAATGTAAGGTAAATTGGTGATTACGGTCCGGAACGTAATCATGAATTTACAGGTACATTAAGGTAGTGTGAAATTCTATTAAGGTTTTGGGAGATACCCCGTATGTTTTCGAAGTATCAGAGGTGTGATGTGTTAGATGCGGTACACCCTATATATAAACACTAATGATACGTGCAAAGGGATATTGTAGGGTCAGACCAATAACAAACCCTAGTTATTTGGTAGTCCATCTAGCATTCATGGTTATCTTATACATTCCTTAAACTCTTACCCTACTCTGAACCATAGTGTAACAACCGGCAAAATTAAGGTAATTCCGTACTAATTAACTATACGCGATTAACGTAATTAAACATAATTATGTGTTGGTTATTTAAATGAGGCCTTAGAAAGATAGCAATTCCCAAATAATGCATAGGAATGCATATGCTTAATGACAAAACATGATAGGATCATGTGCGAGTAAATTATCCGGTATGGACGCTGGCGATTACCCGGTAAAAATTAAATAAGCGAAACGAATCCCGGACACCCGGGATATAAAATAAAACGTAATTTCACAAAATATAATGGGTTTTGGAACTCCAAGGCCATACGTGAAAGCTTGTTATACAAATCTCCCTGTAACGAATAAAGTGCGCGTACCGCACCCGATACGCGCGTAACATGTAATTTCACCCGGCAAAAGCCAAAATAATTTATCAGTGATTAAACTGGACTATGTTTAAGGAATATTAAGGGTATTTTAATATTCGGATAACACGCGATTAGAAACCCAAAAATACCCGGACGGTACCCGAACAAGATTAATTTAACTAATTATGGGTATTATTTAGCAAAGTGGACCTCACCCAAGACACCCACAAGGGGCCGGCCTATGGCCCACCCAAGTGATTAAAATCTTTTGTTATCTCATTTAAACTCTTCATCTTCTTAATAATCCAATTATTATAAACACTAATCATGTGTATGCATGGGATTACATTGGCCAAGAAAATTAACTAATCCCCTCCCTTCTCTCTCTAAACCTCACGGCCAAACACCCTCTTGAAGGATCCCCCAAGATTTTTCCATATCTAATATAATCTAGCTAAGATATTAAACAATCCATTGAAGATACAAGTAATCTTTGCAAGATTTGGGAAGGGATATTATAAGCATTCTTGTGAAGCATACTTGAATCAACACAAAAACTTCTTCTTCTCCTTTCCTCTTTGCCGTACCATATCACCCACACATATACATTTTTCTTACAAATTTTTACACTACCAAATCATCTCTAGATCATTATCCTTCAAAACCCCATTGTGTGTTTCAAGAGCTTGGAGCTTAACCCTTTGGAAGAACACACTAAACCCCATCCAATCCAAGGTTCTTGTCTTCCCTAGCCTTGAGCTAGTAGTAAGTTTAACCTTGTTTTGATTTCTAATGTTCATATTATGTGATCTTATGAGCAAGTTGTACATTGATGGGTAAAATATGGTTTTAAAACATAAAGATAATGTATCTTACAAGAATAAAAATGGAAGAATAATAACATGAATAAATCTTGGATTTAATATTAATAATGTGATATTTTAAGAAAATGTAGAAATATGTACATACACTTGAGTTGGGTGATGATTGGAACATGATTTTTGAAAAGGACTTGAATATGATAAAAGATGGTTTTAATCATCATAAGATGACTAGTTAATGTCAAAAATATGTTGAAATGTGTTAGGTAATCATGGATGAAAAAGTTACATGTTCAAAGTCTACTCACTTGGATGAGTGAAATTTGGATATAATGGATAAAAACATAAAGCACAAATGTTAAAAGCATTAATAATGAAATAAAAGAATATTAGAAGTGGAATAATGAAAAAATAATCAAACATGAGAAATATGATTCTTCAAAGTCCACTAGTTGGATGAAAAATGCTAACTTTGGAAGTTAGGATGGAAAAAGTAACATTTAAAAGTTAAGGGACTAATGTTAAAACTTTGAAAGTTGAGGAACTTAAATGAGTATTTTAGAAAACTTGGTCCCAAAATATGTTCACGGAAAGTTTGGTGTCAAAAACGTAAATAATAGTTTTTCCAAGTATAGTTTGGTAGACATGAGAAACATACTTGTGTATTTGTTGAAAAAGGTATTTTTATAAAAATAGAAGTTTTATAAAAGTAGGAGGTTAAGTTAACTTAAGGATTTTATAAAATAAAGGTTTTATAAAATATTAGTAAAGACTTGGGAAAACTTGTACAAAAATGGATACTTTTATATAAATGGGAATATAAAAGTATCGGAAACATTTTTGGAATACAAGTTAAGAAGTTGGACTAAAAATACAAAAGTATATTTTCCAAGTAATATGTGTTGGAATTGGAAGTATGGATAATATTCCCATAGAGCGCATATTGGAAGAAAATGTGGAAAAAGCTAACTAACGGACTTAGTTAAATGAACTAACGATAACGGATAAACGGACGAACGAGAAATAAATGCCATTACAGCAAGATGAAAATATATATATTTTAAGAAGTAAAATATATAAAACATGGGTGAAAATTATATAACACTTTCCTAACTGTTAGAAAGAATATTCGTGGGAGAAAGCATAACGTAAAGAATTAAAAATGCTAAACAACGTATGGACTTAACAAGGAAAATTCACGCATTAGTATATGTACACATGCTCGTCTCGACGAAATTCTACTATACCTATTTGAATGGGAAAGTAGATATGCGAGAAGGAAAAACCGAGACGAGTAGGCAAAGTATACCTATATACATGTGGATACCGACGAGATCCTAGTATATTTATTTAAATGGGAAAATAAATGTACGGCATGGTAAGTTGAGTCGGGCGTTAAGAATATATTACCAAACGACAAGAACTTAGCATATTTATTTAAATTGGAAAATAAATATGTGGCAAAGTAAGTTGGATCGGGTAATAAGAAATCATATTATATCGAGCGAAACGATCCTAAGTATAATTATTTAAATGGGAAAATAATTATACGTTGGGTAGAGTCGTGTCGAGAATAATAGTATACAAGTTACAAAGAGTATTAACAAGAATAATATATGACTTGTAAGAAAAGGGTAATCCATCGCCAATGAACCTAGGATACGAGACTAATTAAACGGGAATTGGGATAATACGTGGTCGGGGAGTTGGGTGTACAACTTGCCAAGGCACATGCACTATAGGTGTAGTGACTTATACGCCTAGGACGTTTGTAGGTGCGAGACTGCAAAATTTGCTATTTTCTTCTTTGAGCCGGGCACAGTTTCAGGTGAGTTTCGCGGCCCCATTTCTAAACTATTAAACGTTTTTACGGGGGAAAGATATGTTGGGATTTGTTTGACGGGTTGGATACTTGAGTTGTGATCGCCACTCGGGGTTGAGACCTCTCTACTATGATCATTAATTCAGGGAAATGAAACCGAAGGAATATTTGAATAGTACTATTGGTGCCTGACAAGGCCCACCCCTAATCGATAGCGTCGATTTTGCATCGGTGTATGCCTGGGGTGCACGTATTCTGAAATCAAGTTGTAGGAATACCGAGTAATGACTTGGAGCGGGGCATTATTATTTGTCTTGGTTTGATTATAGGCTCAAGTAGCATTGTAGGAACTTGCAACTCCTACAAATTGTCATAACATAGAAATTCCCAAAGTGATAAAATTTGATAAACTAAAACCTGTGAACTCACCAATATATATATATATTGACGAATTTTTAAACATATCTTTCAGGTAATTGATAGATGAAGGACAACATGGCAAGCAGGGTCGGGGGAATCTCTGAGTGGGCGTTGGACGTTTTGGAGGGGTCTCGTCTCTCTATCCCAAGGGAATCGGGATATAGTTGAGGAGCCTCCCTATTTATCTTAAAAACAATTTCCAATTATGTATGAATAATCTAAACGATTTTCGACGCTTGAATAAATAACCCGTTACTTTGATTACTTGTGATTTGTATTAATCTTGGCTTAATCCTCTTGAACTGTTGCGCCACGTGTTTCCGCCGTAGGCGTGGTGTGACAGAAAGTGGTATCAGAGCCAAGGTTATAGCGAATTAGTATTTTTAAAAATCTAAACTATAACCGGATTTGGTTCAAAAAGATAAGCTTTCAAAGTAAATGCAAAACGCAATAAACTAATTTTCCAACGAACATTGGGTATGAGGAGATTCCGACCAAGCTAGCCATGGGTAATGATACGTGTTATTTCAATATTAGAAGTTAGGAAGATTACCGTAAATGTATGCCTTGACTATCTAATGAATAACACATAAATATTAGTACGGTTCTTTTGCCAGGGATGTCGAACGCTGAGAGCGCCGCACCGAGCTACGACAGTAGCATTCAGATCTTGCCGCCCCCACCGATCGAGGTTGTAGTACTCGATCCCGAGGACGATGATATGGAGGTTGACGCTGCCGTTGGAGGCGCAGACGGAGACAGCTCCGACGAGACCGCCCCTAGTGAGGACCCAGCATGGGCCCCTGCTGGAGGCGACGTAGCCGCCGTGGCCGATCTACCGATGGCCGAGGCACCACAGGCTGATTTGCCTCTAGTGCCCTTTCAGACCGCACCACTGCCAGCACACCCCATCCGAGCCGTCAGGGATTTCCCTGTAGGCTGTGCAGGTCCATCGAGACCCGCCCCCACCCAGTCGGAGACCGTGGAGTCTCCATTCGATCGACATGCCCACATCGATCATGAGTCACTACCCACCCCTCACATCCCCGTTCCCCCAGGAATGAGGCTTGTGCCCGTGGCCCGAGGACGGAACGGGTGGATATCAGACGATTCTGACGATGAGTCAGTGGCGTCTGTAGACCATGTAGCCGTACCACTGCTACCAGCCGACCAGGAGGAGAGCGTTGCTCCGATGATAGAGCACGCCACCACTGCACCGGCCGCCCTACTCGCCCTACCAGAGCCCGTACCACAGGATGGGCCAGCCTCTGCTGGGCACATCCTCGAGGGTAGCTCAGCCCGTAGCTCTGAGCTACACCGAGCAGGCTTGGCAGCTTTCGCCACTGCTAGCCCCACTACCCCTACCGCCGTGATATCCGCTCCTGAGTGGGTCACTGTTACACAGCCCCTCATGGTCCCACTAGCCGAGCTCATAGCCCCCTCTTCAGCACCCATGACACTACCTATCACCACCTTCCCCATACTACCACCCCTACCTGAGATGCTCACCATACCACCACCTGCACCGTTCACTGTGGGTGCAGGAGCCCCCTTTATGATACCACCACTTGCATCGTATACTCTAGGTGCAGGAGACCCATACCAGATGCCACCCCATTTCACCACTGGATTACAGGGCTTTGCCTCACCCTTCACACCCCTACCGATGCCAGACATAGTCGGCCCATCCCAGCCGACGTACACTGATATCCCCGGGCCGTCACAGCCCCACGGGATGGCCCCACTGTCCGGACCGGCGTGGTCCACAGTGATCTCCTTGGAGAGAGACTTTCAGACTCTCACCGACACGGTGCAGCGCACCGTGAACCAGATGGAGCAGCAGGCCCAACTCATGTGGGCCAGGATCATCGACGCCAGAGATGCACTGGCGCATTATGCTGAGGAGCTACTGCGCATGGACGCGCATTGCGGGATTACGGGCAATGCACATTTCGCGCATCGCCAATTCTTGTATGATCGTATTATGGCGATCAGTATGTCCATTAGTATGTACGCCCCCCAGTATCAGTATCCGCCGCCGCCACCACAGTAGAGATACTTCAGAGAAACTTGGAGGATCACCTGTAGACATAGGTAGTAGTAGTAGTAGTATGATAGCACAACATGGGTTATAGCACCCATCTGCATTTTTACCTAGCCGAGCGGGTTGTGCCGGTATATGACATTATATTTCTATTGTATTTCAAAAGAACGATGTATGTATCCTCGGTTTTTGTTATTGCAAACAAATCATTATACTCGTGGTATTGAAATTAATGAGAATTTTGTTATGGTAAAATGTGTGTTGTGGTTGTCTACGATTATTATTACCTACTCTGTATATATTGTAATTTGTGTGATGATGTGGTGACGTTGTGTTGATTATTGTGTTCATGTGTTGAGTTGTTATTTATACTTCATGTATGACGATATTGTATGAATGATCGCCAAATTAACCTTTGATAATCATTATTGAAGAAAAATGGCACCAGCCACCCGAAGCAACAGTGGAAATGGAGGACTACCCACAACACCCGAGGAGCTTGAAGCCCTAGTCTCGGAGCGCGTAGCCCGAGCCCTCGCGGAACACAATGCCACCCGCACTGAAAGATCGCGGGATCGAACGGGGAGCGACCGACGCGAAACCTCCACTACCGGTAAGAGGATTATGAATAAATACAATGGGAGTTTTCATGAAACTCCTACCCCATAATAACATGCTATCTTATTATTGCAGAAACGGCCTCGCGAGAGCGTGGCTGCACGTTTAAAGCCTTTCTGGACTGCAAGCCACTCAACTTCAGTGGCACTGAGGGCTCTGTCGGACTAGTCAAATGGTTCGAGAAAACTGAAAACTGAGGCGGTGGTCCGCATCAGTAGCTGTACCCCGCGACAAGCTGTCATGTACTCCACTAACCTATTTCTGGATCAAGCACTAACATGGTGGAACAACCAAGTACAATCACTAGGAGACGATGCTGCTTACTCCTTGTCATGGTTGGAGTTGAAGGAACTGATGATCGCCGAATACTGCCCGGCGAGTGAAGTGCAAAAGCTAGAAACCGAGTTCTGGAACCTCACCATGGTTGGATCGGACGTAACTGGGTACACGTCCAGATTCCATGATCTCTCCCGATTAGTGCCTCGCTTGGTTACCCCGGAAAGCAAGAAAGTGGAACGATACCTATTCGGGCTGGCGCCACAGATACGCGGCATGGTCACTGCTTCCAAACCTACGACCATGCGCGAGGCTATCGACCTCGCTCTGAGCCTCACTGAAGACGCCATTCGAATGGGCACTTTAATCCGGAAAGTATCAGGGTTGAAGCTTACTGAGTCCAGCAGCGTAGAGGGTAAGAATCTGGGTACAAGTTCAGCAATCGGGTCCAGCGACCAGGGGAATAAGCCGAGGTTTGGGAAGCGTAAGCGCGATGAAAGGAAAAAGGATGGATCATCGGGTAGTTCGGGCAAGAAAGGGAAAGGGTATGTAGCCACAGGACGTGGAACAATGGAAAACAGGGTTACCAAGGAAAGAATGAGGTGATCTGTGGTAAGTGCCGCCGTTCTGGGCACAAGACAGAAGACTGCAGGTCAGGAACACCAAAGAACGGAGGAGCGAGGCCCTGCTTCGCATGTGGATCGCTCGATCATTGGAAGAGGGATTGTCCTAAGCTCAACAACCAAGCCCGTGGGTGGGCATTCGTGATTGGTGCCGGTGATGCACGACAAGACCCTAACGTGGTCACTGGTACGTTCCCTCTTAATGGTCATTATGCTTCTGTATTATTTGATACCGGCGCCGATTTTAGCTTCGTATCTGTCGAATTTAAAAGATTACTAGGGCTAAAAACTAGTAAACTAGACACGCCATATTCAATAGAACTGGCTAATGGTAAAACTATAGAAACACGAGAAGTAGCGAAAGATTATAAGTTGGATCTCTGTGGTCACGAGTTTGGCATTGACCTATTACCGGTCGTACTGGGTAGTTTTGACATAGTCGTTGGCATGGATTGGTTATTCGCACACCGCGCCGTCATTGTTTGCAACGACAAGGTAATTCAAGTTCCCCTCGCGAGCGGTGAAACCCTATCGGTCCAAGGGGAAAGGCGTGGGACGCCGTTAAGAATTATTACCAGCATGAAGGCCCGAAAGTGTTTAAGGAAGGGTCTTGTTGCCTTCTTGGCGCATGTGGTAGATAAGAAGGCCGACGAGCGAAGGTTAGAAGACATTCCGATAGCCAGAGATTTTCCAGATGTGTTCCCAGAAGATTTGCCGGGATTGCTACCGCCTTGACAAGTCGAGTTCCGCATCGACCTTGTTCCTGGAGCTGCACCCATAGCGCGATCGCCATATCGCTTAGCTCCATCCGAGATGCAGGAACTATCTGGTCAACTGCAAGAGTTGTTGGACAAAGGTTTCATAAGACCAAGCTTCTCACCCTGGGGAGCCCCCGTCTTATTTGTAAAGAAGAAGGATGGCACTTTTCGAATGTGCATTGACTATCGGGAACTGAACAAGTTAACCATTAAGAATCGCTATCCTCTTCCCAAGATCGACGATTTATTTGATCAACTTCAAGGATCCAGCTTCTACTCCAAGATTGATCTAAGGTCCGGCTATCACCAGTTGCGTATCCAAGAAGAGGATGTACCAAAAACGGCATTCAGAACTCGTTATGGGCACTATGAATTTTTGGTAATGCCGTTCGGCTTAACCAACACACCAGCTGTTTTCATGGACTTGATGAATCGCGTGTGTAAGCCATACTTGGACAAATTTGTCATTGTCTTTATTGATGTCATTTTGATCTATTCACGCACTAAAGAAGAACATGAGGATCACCTTTGATTAATCCTTGAGGTACTACGCAAAGAGAAGCTCTATGCTAAATTTTCAAAGTGTGACTTCTGGATTCGAGAAGTTCACTTCCTAGGCCACGTGGTGAATGAAAAGGGTATACATGTCGATCACGCCAAGATCGAAGCAATTAAAAATTGGGACGCCCCTAGAACTCCTACTGAAGTGCGACAATTTCTTGGCCTTGCGGGTTACTACAGAAGGTTAATCGAGAACTTTTCTAAGATAGCACAGTCTTTAACCATGCTAACCCAAAAGGATAAGAAGTTCGAATGGACGGAAAAGCAAGAAGCAGCATTTCAATTGCTAAAAGATAAGTTATGTGGCGCCCCAATACTATCACTCCCCGATGGTACGGAAGACTTTATGGTTTATTGTGACGCCTCTCACCAGGGATTGGGTTGCGTATTGATGCAACGAGAAAAGGTCATAGCGTATGCTTCCAGACAACTAAAGATCCACGAGAAGAATTACACTACGCACGATTTGGAATTGGGAGCCGTGGTATTCGCTCTCAAAATTTGGAGACATTATCTATATGGAACTAAGTGTACAATCTTCACCGATCATAAGAGTTTGCAGCACATCTTTGACCAGAAGGATTTGAACATGCGACAACGGCGATGGGTCGAATTATTGAACGATTACGATTGTGAGATAAAGTACCATCCCGGGAAAGCGAACGTTGTAGCTGACGCCTTAAGTTGCAAGGAACGGGTTAAACCGTTGCGTGTCCGAGCTTTGGGTCTAACTATCCACACGAACCTGACTGACCGGGTTCGTGAAGCTCAAATCAACGCTCTTAAACCAGAGAACGTCAAAAGTGAAAGATTGCAGAAGATGATTGATTCACTAGAGCCAAAAGCGGATCAAACCTTGTATTTCATGAATAGAATTTGGGTACCAGTGTATGGTGGATTGCATGAACTAGTATTGGCCGAAGCTCACAGCTCTCGATATTCGGTTCACCCTGGTGCAGACAAGATGTTCCACGATTTGAAGGAACTTTACTGGTGCCAAATTTCAAAAGGGATATAGCGGCATATGTTGCGCGATGCTTAACTTGCGCGAAAGTCAAAGCCGAGCATCAGAGACCATCCGGCTTGCTCCAGCAACCGGAAATACCTGAATGGAAATGGGAGCAGATTTCCATGGATTTCATTACCAAGTTACCCAAGACAACAAGCGGCCATGACATGATCTGGGTAATCGTTGATCGATTGACAAAATCTGCACACTTCGTCCCGATTCGCGAAACGGATAAGTTGGAGAAACTGACCCGTTTGTACATTAAGGAAGTAGTGTCTAAGCATGGTGTACCTATTTCCATCATCTCTGATCGAGATAGTCGTTTCACCTCAAGATTTTGGGAATGTTTGAATGAAGCCCTCGGTACTCGCCTTGACATGAGTACCGCATATCATCCCCAAACCGATGGTCAAAGTGAACGAACCATCCAGACCTTGGAAGATATGTTACGGGCATGCGCAATCGATTTCAGCGGTAATTGGGATACACACTTGCCACTGGTGGAATTTTCGTATAACAACAGTTACCACACGAGCATTCAAGCCGCACCTTTTGAAGCTCTATATGGAGGCAAGTGTAGATCTCCTCTATGTTGGGCTGAAGTTAGAGAAAAGCAACTTACCGGGTCCGAAATTGTTCAAGAGACGACGGATAAGGTCTTCTTGATAAAAGAACGTCTCAAAGCGGCCCGTGACCGGCAGAAAAGCTACGCAGATATGAGGCGAAAGCCTTTGGAATTTCAAGTCGGAGACAGGGTCCTACTAAAGGTGTCACCTTGGAAGGGTGTCGCGCGCTTTGGGAAGCGCGGAAAGCTGAACCCACGGTATGTTGGACCGTTCAAAATCTTGTCCAGAGTAGGCCCCGTGGCATACAAGCTCAAGTTACCACAAGAGCTTAACGGTGTACATGACACGTTCCACGTGTCGAACTTGAAGAAGTATTTATCCGACGAAACTCTCATCATCCCTGCGGACGAAATCCACATTGACGACAAGTTACACTTCGTCGAAGAACCAATCGAAGTAACCGATTGGAAGGTCCAAAAGTTAATGCGTAGTAAGATCAGATTGGTCAAGGTGCGTTGGAATGCCAAGCGTGGATCGGAGTTCACGTGGGAAAGGCTGGACCGGATGAAGCAAAAATATCCCGCCTTATTCGAGAAGACCCCTATACCGGAGAACTCGAAGTGAATTCCGGGATGGAATTCTCTTAACGGGGGGAGAATGTAACAACCGGCAAAATTAAGGTAATTCCGTACTAATTAACTATACGCGATTAACGTAATTAAACATAATTATGTGTTGGTTATTTAACTGAGGCCTTAGAAAGAAAGCAATTCCCAAATAATGCATAGGAATGCATATGTTTAATGACAAAACATGATAGGATCATGTGCGAGTAAATTATCCAGTATGGACGCTGGCGATTACCCGGTAAAAATTAAATAATCGAAACGAATCCCGGACACCCGGGATATAAAATAAAACGTAATTTCACAAAATATAATGGGTTTTGGAACTCCTAGGCCATACGTGAAAGCTTGTTATACAAATCTCCCGGTAACGAATAAAGTGCGCGTACCGCACCCGATACGCGCGTAACATGTAATTTCACCCGGCAAAAGCCAAAATAATTTATCAGTGATTAAACTGGACTATGTTTAAGGAATATTAAGGGTATTTTAATATTCAGATAACACGCGATTAGAAACCCAAAAATACCCGGACGGTACCCGAACAAGATTAATTTAACTAATTATGGGTATTATTTAGCAAAGTGGACCTCACCCAAGACACCCACAAGGGGCCGGCCTATGGCCCACCCAAGTGATTAAAATCTTTTGTTATCTCATTTAAACTCTTCACCTTCTTAATAATCCAATTATTATAAACACTAATCATGTGTATGCATGGGATTACATTGGCCAAGAAAATTAACTAATCCCCTCCCTTCTCTCTCTAAACCTCACGGCCAAACACCCTCTTGAAGGATCCCCCAAGATTTTTCCATATCTAATATAATCTAGCTAAGATATTACACAATCCATTGAAGATACAAGTAATCTTTGCAAGATTTGGGAAGGGATATTATAAGCATTCTTGTGAAGCATACTTGAATCAACACAAAAACTTCTTCTTCTCCTTTCCTCTTGGCCGTACCATATCACCCACACATATACATTTTTCTTACAAATTTTTACACTACCAAATCATCTCTAGATCATTATCCTTCAAAACCCCATTGTGTGTTTCAAGAGCTTGGAGCTTAACCCTTTGGAAGAACACACTAAACCCCATCCAATCCAAGGTTCTTGTCTTCCCTAGCCTTGAGCTAGTAGTAAGTTTAACCTTGTTTTGATTTCTAATGTTCATATTATGTGATCTTATGAGCAAGTTGTACATTGATGGGTAAGATATGGTTTTAAAACATAAAGATAATGTATCTTACAAGAATAAAAATGGAAGAATAATAACATGAATAAATCTTGGATTTAATATTAATAATGTGATATTTTAAGAAAATGTAGAAATATGTACATACACTTGAGTTGGGTGATGATTGGAACATGATTTTTGAAAAGGACTTGAATATGATAAAAGATGGTTTTAATCATCATAAGATGACTAGTTAATGTCAAAAATATGTTGAAATGTGTTAGGTAATCATGGATGAAAAAGTTACATGTTCAAAGTCTACTCACTTGGATGAGTGAAATTTGGATATAATGGATAAAAACATAAAGCACACATGTTAAAAGCATTAATAATGAAATAAAAGAATACTAGAAGTGGAATAATGCAAAAATAATCAAACATGAGAAATATGATTCTTCAAAGTCCACTAGTTGGATGAAAAATGCTAACTTTGGAAGTTAGGATGGAAAAAGTAACATTTAAATGTTAAGGGACTAATGTTGAAACTTTGAAAGTTGAGGAACTTAAATGAGTATTTTAGAAAACTTGGTCCCAAAATATGTTCACGGAAAGTTTGGTGTCAAAAACGTAAATAATAGTTTTTCCAAGTATAGTTTGGTAGACATGAGAAACATACTTGTGTATTTATTGAAAAAGGTATTTTTATAAAAATAGAAGTTTTATAAAAATAGGAGGTTAAGTTAACTTAAGGATTGTATAAAATAATGGTTTTATAAAATATTATTAAAGACTTGGGAAAACTTGTACAAAAATGGATACTTTTATATAAATGGGAATATAAAAGTATCGGAAACATTTTTGGAATACAAGTTAACAAGTTGGACTAAAAATACAAAAGTATATTTTTCCAAGTAATATGTGTTGGAATTGGAAGTATGGATAATATTCCCATAGAGCGCATATTGGAAGAAAATGTGGAAAAAGCTAACTAACGGACTTAGTTACATGAACTAACGATAACGGATAAACGGACGAACGAGAAATAAATGCCATTACGGCAAGATGAAAATATATATATTTTAAGAAGTAAAATATATAAAACATGGGTGAAAATTATATAACACTTTCCTAAGTGTTAGAAAGAATATTCGTGGGAGAAAGCATAACGTAAAGAATTAAAAACGCTAAACAACGTATGGACTTAACAAGGAAAATTCACGCATTAGTATATGTACACATGCTCGTCTCGACGAAATTCTAGTATACCTATTTGAATGGGAAAGTAGATATGCGAGAAGGAAAAACCGAGACGAGTAGGCAAAGTATACCTATATACATGTGGATACCGACGAGATCCTAGTATATTTATTTAAATGGGAAAATAAATGTACGGCATGGTAAGTTGAGTCGGGCGTTAAGAATATATTACCAAACGACAAGAACTTAGCATATTTATTTAAATGGGAAAATAAATATGTGGCAAAGTAAGTCGGATCGGGTAATAAGAAATCATATTATATCGAGCGAAACGATCCTAAGTATAATTATTTAAATGGGAAAATAATTATACGTTGGGTAGAGTCGTGTCGCGAATAATAGTATACAAGTTACAAAGAGTATTAACAAGAATAATATATGTGTAGTGACTTAAACGGGAATTGGGATAATACGTGGTCGGGGAGTTGGGTGTACAACTTGCCAAGGCACATGCACTATAGGTGTAGTGACTTATACGCCTAGGACGTTTGTAGGTGCGAGACCGCAAAATTTGCTATTTTCTTCTTTGAGCCGGGCACAGTTTCAGGTGAGTTTCACGGCCCCATTTCTAAACTATTTAACGTTTTTACGGGGGAAAGATATGTTGGGATTTGTTTGACGGGTTGGATACTTGAGTTGTGATTGCCACTCGGGGTTGAGACCTCTCTACTATGATCATTAATTCAGGGAAATGAAACCGAAGGAATATTTGAATAGTACTATTGGTGCCTAACAAGGCCCACCCCTAATCGATAGCGTCGATTTTGCATCGGTGTATGCCTGGGGTGCACGTATTCTGAAATCAAGTCGTAGGAATACCGAGTAACGACTTGGAGCGGGGCATTATTATTTGTCTTGGTTTGATTATAGGCTCAAGTAGCATTGTAGGAACTTGCAACTCCTACAAATTATCATAACATAGAAATTCCCAAAGTGATAAAATTTGATAAACTAAAACCTGTGAACTCACCAATATATATATATATTGACGAATTTTTAAACATATCTTTCAGGTAATTGATAGATGAAGGACAACATGGCAAGCAGGGTCGGGGGAATCTCTGAGTGGGCGTTGGACGTTTTGGAGGGGTCTCGTCTCTCTATCCCAAGGGAATCGGGATATAGTTGAGGAGCCTCCCTATTTATCTTAAAAACAATTTCCAATTATGTATGAATAATCTAAACGATTTTCGACGCTTGAATAAATAACCCGTTACTTTGATTACTTGTTATTTGTATTAATCTTGGCTTAATCCTCTTGAACCGTTGCGCCACGTGTTTCCGCCGTAGGCGTGGTGTGTCAGAAAGTGGTATCAGAGCCAAGGTTATAGCGAATTAGTATTTTTTAAAATCTAAACTATATAGAACTCCATCGTTTATTCATCCGATTCATGTTTACAGTATCTTTACCATCCATTTTGTTAATTTTTTTGTTTAAATAATGACGTATAATCAATATTAAATTGGATTGTATTAAATTCTGATTTAAAAACGTTAAAAAAAATGTTTGCCTGTGCCAGGATCCGAACCCGAGTCCCTGGTGGGCTAAACCTTAACCACACCACACAAACCACTACACCATTTGGTGTTTTGTGATGTTAATTAAAACCAATTAAACTTAAACCCTTTCAAGGTCCCTTAGTCAAACCTGAAAAGTCAAACGTAGTCTTCTAGTCAAGTCAAGTCAAGTCAAAGTGTTAGTAAATATGGTCTCCTAGTCAAGTCAAAGTGTTAGTAAATATGGTCTTCTAGTCAAGTCAAAGTTGTTCCTAAATTCTAGCCTAGTCAAAGTAGTTCCTAATTACAACTCCAAATTTAACACTATAAATACACTAGCCTACCATTCAACTCTTTATACCATTCAAAAAAAAAAACATTATTATCCCATCTCCTCTAGCTAGTTTTGAGTTTTCCAAGGCATTATTACTAAGTGTTTGCACGCTCAATAAAACGCACGAACTCATTATGCACCTAAGGTGAGTTTACATAGCCCCTTTTTATGTTTTACATTTTGGGGTGAAACATGTTTAAACATTTTATACACTATCATTTACTCATTCTTACATTGTTGAAACTTGTGATTCAACTACTCTATCATTTACTCATTCTATCATTTGACTGTAACAAAAAGACACAGTACAATCATTAACATTGATCAAGCCGCCTATTTAGATTATAGCGCTATATGTCTGACAAACCCATCCCCTCGCATAATTTCAGGGATGATTGAGAACAGTTACACTTTTACTAACTTGCGAGTTAGGTCTCAGTCGACACAAGGTTTGATTGTACAAAAGACGCATTGTTACATGTCGGACTCATATTCTATCATTACTCATTATTATACTTCAACTATGATTGTTATACAACATATTGTTTTCAACTATATGCAAAACCTATGTATTCTCACCAACTATTTATAGTTGACCCCCATCCTTCCAACTCAACATGTTTCAAGTTTATTTGCTATTGGAAGTTGTACAAGTCTTGGATCTCATAGGAGCTTTTGGACTTAGTTTATATTAATCAACTTTTGTAATCTTTACTTGTAAGATGAATTATAAATTGTTTAATAATATTCAACTTTCATTTAGTACCATGAGCTATTGAACAATCATTCATACGTGACACCACGATGTTTCCGCCATCGGTTGGGGTGTTACAAAGACCATATGCCAACGCACGTTGATCCACACCTGTTTCAGTTGATTAAGGTTTATATCACCGTGCCGAACTTGGAAATGATTTTGAGCCTACCGACACATCATTGTAGAGGCTACTTATCAGTTCCAATATTTTTAAGATGATAAGAGTCCAGACAGTCCAACTGATGGGTTAATATCGTCTTCCCTATTTCACCAAAGAAACTCATTTTTGCAATTTTTCATTTTTTTTTATTTTGGGATTTTTTCATTTTTTTTAATTTTTGCATTTTCTGATGTTTTTGTATTTTTCTGAATTTTCTCCCCCCTAAAAATCTAAAAATTTGTGAAAAGACAATATTTTTTGGATTTTTCTGATTTTTGAAGAAAAAATATTTACAAAAACGATTACCGATGAGGATCTAATCCTGCTTTACTTTAATGCCGTTTAAGATTAACAGGTACTCAAAACGAGGACCGTCAAAAGCTTTGGTGAATAAATCGGCACGTTGGTAATCCGTGTGGATTTTGACCATATCGATAAGTTTCGTTTCATAGCAGTCGCGTATGAAATGATACTTAACCAAGATATGTTTCGCCTTGGAATGGTTAACTGAGCCTTTAGCAAGAGCTATAGCGGACTCATTGTCACAGTGAATGGGAGTATTAAGAAATTTCAAATCGTAGTCTCTCATTTGTTGCTGTATCCAAAGAACCTGGGAGCAGCAGCTAGATGCCGCTACATATTCCGACTCACAGGTGGATAAGGCTACCGAGGCTTGCTTCTTGCACTGCCACGAGACTAGTCTTGGTCCCAAAAACTGGCATCCAGCCGATGTGGATTTTAAATCTTTCTTGCATCCGCCATAGTCAGCATCACTAAAAGCGATGAGGTCAAACTTATCGTCATTAGGGTACCATAGACCTTTGGTTGGACAACTCTTTAGATAACGTAAGATCCTCTTCACAGCAACCAGGTAGGACTGTTTCGGCCTTGAGTGGAATCTTGAAAGTAGACATGTCGCGAACATTATGTCAGGTCTTGATGCAGTGAGGTACATTAGTGATCCAATCATCGCTCGATAGAGAAACGGATCAACGGTTTGTCCTTTCTCGTCAGGACCAATCCCGTGATTGGTCTGAATTGGTGTGCCTACTGAAGTAGAGTCTTCCATCCGGAAACGGCTCAAGATGTCAGCAACTTATTTTGTCTGGTGGATGAAGATCCCCGACTCTTGTTGTTCTACTTGTAGACCGAGGAAGAATTGCATCTCCCCCACCGAGCTCATCTCAAATTTATCCTGCATGAGCTTTTCAAATTCCCTGCACATTTCATCATTAGTAGACCCAAAAATAATATCATCAACATAAACATGTACCAGAAGACGGTCACCACCCTTTTCCTTGGTGAATAAGGTGCAATCCACGAGTCCACGTTTGAACCCGTTGGATATAAGATAGTTGCTAAGCATTTGATACCATTCACGCGGAGTTTAATGGAGTCCGTACAACGCTTTGTTCAATTTGTAAACCTTTTCGCGATGAAGCGGATCCTCAAAACCCGGTGGCTGAGCAACATACACCTTTTCCTTCATGACACCATACAGAAAAGCACTTTTCACGTCCATTTGATACACCTTAAACCGTTTGTACGAAGCGTAATCTAAGAACATCCGGATAGCTTCAAGGCGCGCAACTGGAGCGTATACTTCGTTGTAATCTATTCCTTCGATTTGACGGAAGCCGAGGACAACTAATCGAGCCTTGTTTCTGATAATTACCCCGCGGTCATCCTGTTTAGACTTATAGACCCACTTTGTTCCAATTTTCTTCGAGCCTGGAGGTAAGTCAACTAAGTCCCACACTCCTAGATTTTGGAACTGCTGAAGCTCGGCTTGCATTGCTTCAATCCATGGTTCTTCTCTCAATGCCTCTTGCACCGTTCTTGGTTCTGTTTGAGACACATAAAGAGCGAAGGACCATTCGTTCTGATGACCTGCTTTCCTGATATCCGAATAGAGTGCTAAGGTACCTGTATTGTCACTTGGACTAGCATTTTTGAGCTGACTGCGAGTCATGACTCTGCTAGCCGGATCACCAATCACATTCTGCATCGGATGAGTGTCGTGAACCCGAGATTCCGGATGTGCCGGCACTGGGTCATCCGAATGCAGATTAAGGTTTTCCAAACCTTGAGATAAATTTGTCTCTACGGCGCTTGAACTAGAGGGAGCAGCGGGCTGCATATTAAAACATGAGAGATCGATCCTAAGACCTATCCCTGGAGCTGCTGAAGACGAAGGACCAGCTTGATTGTTTCCTGTCGAAATAACTGGAGCTGTAGTGGTAGATTCACCATTTCCAGCTTGTTCTTCAGTAAGTGTTTCATGAGACTCTGCAAAATCTTTGTCTGAAGATGAAGATTCTAGAACCTCTGCTTCCTGAAAGACTTCCTCAACTTCTGCTGTTGCGGTTTTACCAGGGGGACCCGTGGATGCAGAGGCATTAGATGTTGCTGGCGCAGGTGCATTGACTACGATCGGACGCATTAGCGGTGAGCTAGCTGCGTTTTCACACTCGTAATACATTTGCGCAACAACATCATCTACCAAATTATCCACATTGAAAGAATCAAATAAACTCTTATAGTCGGACAACCAATCAGGTCCAACACCAGGTGCATTGGAAATATAGCATTGAACATCGACATTAAGCCACTCTTCAACGCAATTGGTTCTTTTGTTGTACACTCTTTTATTGGGAGTGTTGTAACCAACAAAAAAAACCTTCTTCTGCCTTTGCATCAAACTTCCCATCGGGATGTATCATGGTGCATGGAGCTCCGAAAGGTTCCAAAAACTCTAAGTTCGGTTTCCTCCGGTTCAGAAGCTCGTAAGAAGTCTTGCCAAGCTTCTTTACCGTTAGAACCCTATTTAGAGTATAACATGCGCAGGGAACTGCCTCGTTCCAAAAGATCACAGGCAAGTTCGAGTCTGCGAGCATTGTTCTGGCAGCCTCAATAAGAGTCTGATTCTTTCTTTCTGCAACCCATTTTGCTGAGGAGTGTACGGTGCTGTAAATTCATGATGAATACCCTTTTCTGCACATAACGACTCCATAGCATGATTCTTAAATTTTGTCCCGTTATCGCTTCTAATCCTACGGATCTTTAGATGATATAGATTTTCCAATTTTGTGAACAGATTCTTCAAGTATTCAAAAGTTTCACTCTTGTGCTTCATACACACGACCCAAGAAAACCTTGAATAGTCATCCGTAACTACCAAGCAGTATAAGTCACCATTCTTGCTCTTCTGATTGACTGGGCCAAACAGGTCCATGTGCAGACGTTCGAGAGGTAGACTAACTGAATTTGTCTTCTTAGGTTTGTGAGACTTCTTTTTCTGCTTCCCTTTCTTGCAAGAGACACAGACATCGTTTAGATGAAAATTATTAACAGAAACACCTTCCACCAGTTGATTCTGAACCAGGTGGTTCATTTTTCTCAGGTGGATGTTCCCCATACGTCTGTGCCACATGAACGAGCATTGTCATCAAAGAACACAGTGAATTTTTTATCACATATCTGCGAGACTCTCAGCAAGTTGTGGTCTATTTGTTTTACAAAGCTTATCTTCTCAAAGCTGACTATTCCGTTACTCATACTGCCTTCTTTCGTAATATAACCCCCTTTATTACCAGCAAAAGCAACATACCCCCCGTTGATATTCTTTATGTCAAAAAGCAGGGATAAGTCGCCTGTCATGTGCCCAGAAGCTCCACTATCAACAATCCATAGGCTGCTAATCAGGCCCTGTGGAACTCCCTGCACAAACATTAAGGTTCAGTGGTTAAGGGGGACCCAAGCCTTTACGGTCTTGGGTCTACCATCTTCATCTAAAGTCGGAAAATCAACCCATCTTCCGTTTGGAGTTGGTGTTGTTCCCGATGGTCCGGCAGTGTTATAACTAGCAGATGATTCTCCAATTTTGGTCGGTGACATTGGTCTCCAAACCTGTTCCGGTTTCTTTGGCTTGGGCTTCTTCTTTGCTTTGGGGCTAGAAGATCCAGCCTTAGATTCCTTAGGAGGAACAGATTTTGGATCCACTTCAGATTTAACTGTACGTTGAGCAGTTTTAGGGTTGCCCTGTGGTTTAGCTGCAGCCTTTGCTGGTGGCTTAGGCACTGCTTGAACCTTTGTGGGAACAGTGCTCCCCCTCAACTGTGGACCTCTCGCATCAACTGGCTTTTGGTTCATACCAATCTTGTTTCGGTTGTCATAAACAATCTACTTTCCCTTTTGTTTTTCAGAAAGTTTAGGGGAAACGGGTTGATTAGCTTTGCTAGAACTGGGAGCATCATCCACTTTGATCCTTTCTCGTCTAAATTCAGGGCACGCAGCAACTAAATGCCCACGTTCCCCACATTTATGACAAGATCTGTATTCTTCAAATCGAGGAGATTCGTACTTGTTCTCCTTTTTGTTCTTTCTATTAGATGTACTGGCAAATGAGTTTTTGTGTTTCAGATCCACAAGGCATTTTCTTTGCACATCGACATGAGGATCATCGTTAATCTCATTTCCAGTAGATCTAACAAATTCAGTGACATGCTTCTTTGGACTTTTCTTCTAAGCATGACTTTGAGGATTAACAGTGTTTTTCTTTTGATTTTTCTTGTTGTATTCATTTGACTGAATACCCTGGTCTTTTCTACCCTTACCCTTACCCTTCTTCTTATTCCAGGTTTCCTTTTCAATGGTAATGACAGATTCTTGCCAAATTTTAGCAATTAGACCATGGGCGATACATCTGAGAGGGACTTCCTCATCAGCATATACCTTTTCAGACCCTTTAAGTTTATAAAACACCTTAATCCTTCTGCCATCCTTGGTTTGCACTTTCGGTTCAAGTTCACTCTTGGTTTCAGTAGTAATGATATGGTTTTCAAGAGGAACATTTTGAGTCTTGACCGGTGCATACCTAGGAGGCTCATCAAGCTCATAATCCGATGAGTCTGTGTCGTACACACTGATATCATCAGCTTTCTCACCAAGTTTGACAGGTTCAGCAGGTGTTGCAGCCTTAGTAACTTCAGCAGGTTTAGCTGCTTCAGTTGTTTTGGCCGCCTCTGCAGCTTTTGCTGCTGCTGCCACGTCCACAAGCTCCTCCTTTGGCAAGACATCAAAATTGTGATTTTCGAATCTCACCGGAGGTGGACACAGAGAGTATTTAGGACTGGTGGAAGTGCTCTCTTTTTCTGAGTGTTCAATGATGTGATCAAGAACATACTTGCAGTTTAGGTAACTTTCAAGTTTCTTCTTGATCTTCTCATAGTCACAGTTTACAATGGCCAAGTGTTTCTTCATGTCTTCTACCTCATTTATGTAATTATTTATTGCAATTTGCTTGTTTGCTAGAGTTTTCGACAATTTAGAAACATCCTTTTTATAGTTTTCAACTGTACTAAGAAAACTTTTCTCCTTTTGCCTTAAGGAATCAATTGATCTTTGTAAAGGACCGACATCAGCTTTAAGATTCAGATTCTCTTCAGTTAGTTCTTTGATTATGAGTTTTAGCTGATCACACTCAGGAGTATCTTTCTTCAGAGTTTCAATGGTGATTTTGAGTGCCTTTTCATTAACCCTCAAAATATCATTGCTCTGTTGGCATTGACTTAAGTGAGCTTTGAAGTTCAGAATTTCGTCTGATAAGACATCAATTCTGCACTTCAGCTTGCCACATTCTACACACTCTATCTTAGAATTGGAGGAAGAATTTACCTTGTTTGACGATTCTGTAATAGCCATCAAAGCATAATGAGCTGCAGTCTTCTTAGCTCCAAAGAATTCGCCAAAGTTGTTCCTAATACAGTCAGCATCCACAAGAAACGATCTTTTGCTGATCAACGTGTCTGCTTCAGCTAACAGGTCTTCCAAGTCTTCCCCCATATCAGAATCACACTCAGAGTCACAGTCGGACGCTTCAACTTTAGGAATAATAACACCAGACTGACTTGAGCATTCTTCAACTTCAACTAGTGCATCAGAAGTTTGTTAGGCAAAACATGCTGCACCACCCTGGGGAGCTTCTTCTCCAGTGATTAGAGGGTTCCAATTGAAACCTTCATCAGCTTGAATTACCAGGGCTTGTCCTTGATTGTTGTTTTTAGGAGGCCTCTGGTTCTGGTTGTTTACTAGGACAAGAGCTAGCTCAGTATTTGGGTTAGGTTGTGTCTGAGCTTGCTGCCTCTGTTTCTGATTGCCTCTGTTGTTGTTGAATGGATTCTGATGCCCTTGTTGCTTCGGCCGGTCACATTCCCTTGCAAAGTGTCCTTTGGTGCCACAGTTGTAGCACGTGACCTTAGTTTTATCAAACCCAAACTTAGTGTTGTTGTTTATCAGAACATCTCTCATCCCTGTCCTGTCCATATACTCCTTTGCCCTTCTCACCACACTTGCGAAGTGCCACTGGATGTCTATCAGATCCATGTCATCTTTATCGATCTGCGAGTAGTCCTCTTATGTGAGATGAGGATTCCCGATCTGTCCTGCAACCAATCCACTGTAGGAGTTGACCAGGTTTGACAGTAGAGCCATGTGTTCTTGGGCTAACTCTACCGTCACCTTCTCAAAACCTGTTGTCTTAAGCTGCTCAGTGACTGGATTGGTCCGATAGCCACCATGACTTGAAGTTGACGCACCTCCATATCCACCATAACTTGTAGATGGGACACCACCAAACCCTGATGAAGAAGGTCCACCAAAGTTTGAAGTTGCCTGAGCTGGTGCTGCAAGATGAGAAAAAGGGTTAACATTAAATTGGTTAGTATTATAATTTAAAGGATACTGGTTTCCCTGTCCGAAGGGATAGACTGGAGGAGGAACATCAGTTGGGGGACCATAGTTTTCAAAGGCATAAACTGGATCCGGGTTAACCACAAAAGCAGTCTGTGGTTTGGATCCACCTACACTGGCATCCTGAAGAGGGTTCTCGTAGTAGATACTGGGATTCTGTGGAATGAGCGCCTTGTTTGCCCTCCTGATCTCTTCTATCTCCTTGTTCTCCAGCTCGGTTATGAACTCATTGATGGTGAGTGTCAGATATGCATTGCTTGATTTCAGGATGTCCAACCACTAATTCCAGTGAGGAGGTAGCGCCTCTGCAAATCTTTCCAAAAGGTCTGCATATGAGTACAAGACCCTATACTAATACATTTCGAACATCAAGTGGTAGTATCTTGCAGTCATGTCTCTCAGCGATTCGTTCCCAATAGCATTGAAGTTCTCGAACTCCTTCTTGAGTTGATCCATTTTGACCTTTTGAGTCTTCAGATTTCCCTCGTTTCGCTCAGCAAGCGCTAACCAAAGCATCTGTGACGTAGTGCACTGTGCGAATTGATGAAGTATGTCTTTGGGAAGAGCTTGTTTCAACGCTGCCATCGCCTTCTTTTCGTAGTTGTACTTCTTCCTCTGATCTTCATTCATATCTTCCAGTGAGATCGGAGTATTTGAGTTCTCAACCATCGGCCTGTTGTACCCTGTCTCAATTGCTGACCATACGAGACCATCGATGCCCTCAACGTATGTCTGAAATCTACCCTTCCATCCGTGGTAGTCGGACATGTATTGCAGTTTCGGGGCCCTATTCGAACTACCAGTCTCTAAGTCACTTAGGAGAACGGATGACAGATGATTTGTCTGTTGATTTGCAGCAGCTGCGAGTGCCCACGAATTCGTATTCATTGCCTGCTGTTGAGCCGCTAGCGCCCACGGATTGGTTCCGGCAACATTCGCTTGCATTTGCGCTTGTTGCATCCGTTGCGCGTTGCGCTCGGCTGAGAATTGCCAATGGTTCGTGGGTACGTTTGTTTGATTGTTCATTTGTTGATTATATTGTTGCCTTTGTTGATTCAGATGTCCCCACGGGTTTGCCATATGTTTAAGGGAGTGTAATTTTCTGATTATAGGCGATTGCAAATATGTATAGGCAATTACAGGTGTAATCACTAGTTATTACACGCGATTAGCGTGTAATTGCTAGTGAACAGTTGAGCGATTACAAGTTTATAGGCAATTGGGGAATGCCAGCGATTAGGGTCTATGCCACACAAAGGTGAAGGCGATTAGGCCCTAATCGTGTATAGGACCAAAAAATGGAGGCGATTAAGCTCTAATCGTGTATACTTTGATGTCTAATCGCCTATAGATAGGCGATTGGAATGAATAGGTCAGTGTATTTGCCTGATCTGATCTGTAACTTCACTTTTGCTCAAAAACTACCATTTTTGCCTCAAAATCTTATCCAAAACGATGTGTTTAAGCCCCAAATGATTAGAAAAGTTTCCAAAACACTATTAGAACAAAACCTAATCAAAAACACATGTTTTCATCCATAAAAACACACTAAGAATTTGAAAATAAGGGTTTTTTTTTTATAAAAACTTAAAGTTTCAAAGTTCAAACAGGTTTTTGATTAAAAATCACAACTTTCACACAAAAAAACCCACCTGTTTTCACTCGTTTTTGTTATCAAAACGCTCGTGATAAGAGCCTCGGCTCTGATACCACTTGTAGGATAGACGAACATGTCAACCAACAATCACGAGGGTTATATTCAAGGTGCGGAATCCCTTGAATATGCTTTAACAACAGAAACAAACTTGAAACTAAGATAAACGAGTAATTACTACACACATACGGGTCAAAAGATTAACTTTTATATCATTAAAACAGAGCACGAGTGTTACAATGATCAAACCAAGCAATCTCAGACCTGGGGAGGGTGTTTGGAGAGTGTGTGTGGCAAAGACTAATGATTAGGGCAATGATTGGGCCTATTAATACCCCTTGTACTCGTACAGACCAGTATTAGCGATTAGGGGCTATCCACCATGCCAGAACTAGCAATTGGGCCTCAATCACATGAAGGAACTAGCGATTAGCTTCCTAATCGTGTATGTGTACTAGCGATTACGGCTAATCGCATGAACACATAATCCTAATCGCCTGATCAGCCCAAACACATCCAAAACGCTTATAAACCTCTCCAAACAGCCCAAAACTCGTCCAAAGAACATATATATTAGCCTAGGGACATCATGCACTAACACATTCTAGCCTTCCTTCGCCTTTCAAGGCCACATATCTTTCCGGCTAAGGAATTGGAAATCCTTCTCCTGTTCCATTAATCCAATTTGCATTTAATCGGAGAAAAGCCATCTGTTTCTCAACAATGCCCTTGTCATTTGATCAAATAGTGTTCCGTTAGATAGGAACAGATTTGATAAATACTAATAACTCTCTGATAGAGTATTAGAACGGAAAGATCCATTAGATAACGAACAAAACCGTTACAGCCTTGGAAAACGAATTTTTGACCGCCGGAGTCTTAAAAGAGCGATTACGTGATCATTTTTGGCTCCCAAATTCCCCATTTTACCACCGCAAGTTAGTATAAATAGGTTTTAGATGTTTTGGGTTGATCACAACACTAAAAAACACAAGAACAATCCCAAAAGCGCAAAAAGCACTCTCGTATTCACCCTTTTTTGTTCACTTTGCTACATCATTCCATGGCTTCATCAAACCCATCCCAAACCGGTTCCTCAAACGACCTCACAGTTGTTTGTATTCTTGAGACGACACAAAACGCCAAATTTTTTGGTCAAGAAAATGGGTTTTTCGATTTGGGTCTTTTATCGAATGGCCTTCAAAAGCACGTTATCTACTAATTGTTCAAGCTTTCGGTGGAAAGGAAAACAATCCTAATTTCTTGTGTCTTTTGGTGGAAAGGAAAACAATCCGAAGAATAAAAAAATGATTGTAATATCTCGAATTATGTTTTTATGTTTTTCGTTTTTCTAGTTTCTTCTTCCGAAAACATTAAAAAATAATAAAAGTCGTATTTTTGTGTTTATTTTTTTTTCTTATTCGCCACTTTTTTTTTTGTGAACGCAAAAACCGATTAAGAAACGAAACTGAAACCGAACCGAAACAGGTTTTTCAAACCGGAAAAAATGGGGCCGAAGCGAATCGAAACCGGTTCAGTTCCTAAAAAACCGAATTGTGCAAGTCTAAACTACATAAGCCAACCACCACCATTAAAGAGAGAAACCGAGAACCTCCTCCTACACACCACAACCTACCAATGCTTTACCATTCAACCATCTCGAACATGTTATTACCCCCGAAACCTATAACGATCCCATATCGGTTGGGAAGGAGAACTAACACTTCTTTATAAGAGGTGAGATACATTCCCTATCGTGACGCGTTTTGGAATGGGAATTGCCTATGACCAATGCAAAATCCAGACATGCCCGGACAATATCGCGGTACGGGAGTGGGCTGTTACAAAAAGTTATGGTCGATTAAAACGTCGAAAAAAATGAGCAGGTTGTCACGTTATTTTCAGATGTTTTTAAAACATAATAGTTTAAAAGATGATAGGATTAAATAAAAGAATAAAAATTTTGTAGCGGGAGAGAGAAAAGTGTAACTACTAGCTAAAAATAAGGGAATTAAAGTTTAACTAAAATGAGGTACTAAAGTGTAAAAAGTGTTTCAATGACTATTTTACCCCCATTTTAGGGTTGTTAAGGAAAATAAAGTTCTTAACTTTTGGGTATCTTAAACTACCCTTCCCTCATGCATTATAATATAGTATAGATATATATAAATAAAGTTTGAATAAAAAAAACTCGATCTGTGCCACAATGCTCGCCATATCCACAACGGGCGCTACCGAAATGCCCTCATAGCGCCGGCGGAGGCGGTGTGCCGGGCGCTATGGGGCAATAAAATATTCAAAACGCTTGGCCATGGCGCTCCACTACGGAGGCACCTAGCTTTATTTTCGCTTGGGTACGCCCCAAGCGAAAATAAAGCTAGGTGCCTCCGTAGTGGAGCGCCATGGCCAAACGTTTTGAATATTTTATTGCCCCATAGCGCCCGGCAATAACTTGTCCACAATGTTTATTTTCGCTTTGGTATGCCCCGCCAAGTGTCACACCACGCCAATGGAGGAAACACGTGGCGCAACGCTCGAAAGTATATCAAAGTCAAGATTAACACAAACTATATTTAATTAGAAAAGATCAATTTATTAGAATGTCGGAAATGAGTATCTCGTTACAATATTGCACAAGGCATTACTTAAAACGATGAGCATTAAGATTCAATGTGGGTATTTCCGTTTATGTTCCAACCCGAAGGTAATAGTGAATGAAATCCCGACCAGTATCCGACATCCCGAATTCCACCGCACTAGCCCCATATCTATTCAGCACTTAGTTACCTGAAAGATATGTTTAAAAAGACGTCAATATATAAAATATTGGTGAGTTCACAGGTTTTAGTTTCATAACAGCAACATTTTCACAACCATCGACTCGACTCACTTTACCGTATAATTATTTTCCCATTAAATAATTATACTAGGATCTTGTCGATCGATATTCCGTTTTTACAACATGTGCGAAACCTGCACAACTTGTGGCCTTTGTAAGGAGTAGCTAGCTCCTACAAACTATATTGATGAGCAATCCCTTGAGCCCCATAACCAAACCAAGACTAATAATAATGCCCCGCTCCAAGTCGTTCCTCGGAACCCAACGACTTAATTTCAGAATACGTGCACCCCAGGCATACGCCGATGCATAATCGACGCTATCGATTAGGGGTGGGCCTTGTCAGGCACCAATAGTACTATCCAAATATTCTTTCGGTTTCATTTCCCTGAATTAATGATTACGGAAGAGAGGACTCAACCCCGAGTGGCGATCACTGCTCAAGTACTCATCATACCACTTATCACATTTTAACCTTTGAAAACATTTCAACATGTGACAACGTTTGACAAACATATCTTTCCCCCAGTTAAAACAGTAAAATGGGGCCGTGAAACTCACCTGAAACACTGTCTGGCTCACTAAGTAGATAGCATAGAGGGTCTCGCACCTACAAACGTCCTAGACGTATAAGTCACTATTCCTATAGTGCATGTGCCTTGGCAAGTTGTACACCCAACTCCCGAACACAAGTTATTCCAAATCCCGTTTAATTAAGCGCGTATCCTCGGTTTCGTTGGCGTTAGATTACCCTTCGTGTTACAAGTTATATATTACTCTTGTTAATATTTCCTTAACTTGTACCTTATTATCATCGACTCGACTTCACTTAACATATAATTATTTTCCCATTTAAATAATTATACTTAAGATCGCATCGCTCGATATAATATATATTTCAACATTCGACCCGACTCACTTTGCCACACATTTGTTTTCCCATTTAAACAAATATGCTAAGATCTTGTCGTTCGATTGTATATTCTTAACACCCGATTCAACTCACCATACCGTATATTTATTTTCCCATTCAAATAAATATACTAGGATCTTGTTGGTACGGCATACACATATATATCTTTGTCTACTCGTCGCGGCTTTCCTTCCCACATATCTACTTTCCCATTAAGTAGATATACTAGAGTTTTGCCGAGACGAGCGTACATACATATAAATGTGTAATTTTTCTTGTTAAGTATATACGTTTGTTTAACGTCTTATTTGTTTATGTTATATTTTTCTCCCACGAATAATTCCCTTAACACTTAGGAAAGTGTTTGTTAGTTTTCACCCATGTATATATATATTTTACTTCCTAAAAATATATATTTTCTCATCTTGCCGCAATGGCATTTTTCTCATGTTTTGTCCGTGTACGTTTCGTTAACGCGCCTTAGTTCGATATCTTAGTTTGATTAGTCAATTTTCCAAGTCTTTCCCAACATGTGTTTTATAGAAATATTATCCACATTTCTAACCCATGTTACTTGGAAGGTTTGTATTCTAGCCCAACTTGTTAACTTAGATACAAAAATGCTTCCAATACTTTTATATTCCCATTTATATAAAAGTATTCATTTTTGTATAAGTTTCTCAAGTTTGCTTAACATTTTTATAAAATCTCTATTTTATAAAAATCTTTATGTTAATACAATCCATATTTTTATAACTTTCACTTTTATAAAAATATACTTTTTATACCAAAATACTCAAGTGTGCCTACTAGTATTTACCCAAATCATCCTCGGAAAATTATTACTTATACTTTTGACACCAAACTTTCCATTATATCAAAATATCAATCTTCTAAGTAAGTAAACCTTAATTTTTCATCTTCTTTATTCTTGAACTTCTAACATGTTCCATCATTTATTATGTCTTAAATGATCATGTTAAGATGATTAAAGTTACTTTTTAACACATTCAAGTTTATTCTACAAATCATACTCAAATCATCATCCTACTTAATGTATGTGTAGATTTTATACATCCTCATGAACACTACATTATCATCATCAAATCCATGATTTATTTACATATCTTTAATCATCCATTTTACACATGTAAAACCCATTAAAGATTATGTTCAAACCACCTTTTAAACCCTTCATGTACAACTTGCTTCTAAGAACACATACATGAATAATAATAATCAAAAACAAGGTTAAGAAGCTTACTACTAGCACAAGGCTAGGGAAGACAAAACCTTTGATTTTGAGAGGGGTTTAGTGTGTTCTTCCTTAATGGTTAAGCTCCAAGCTTGAAACACACAATAGGGGTTTGGATGAATGGATGTTTGGAAGTGATTTAGAAGTGTTGAACTTGAAAGAATGATGTGTGTGTGTGTGTGTAATACCTCACGGCCAAGGAGAAAGGAAGAAGAGAAGTTTTGCTTTGTTTCTTCAAATGCCTAACACATGTTATATAATCTCTCCATATCTTCCATGGATTGCATGTGATCTTACTAAAGATTTAAGAGATATGTGTAGTACAAAAATTGATTCTTGGATGGATATTTAAGGGTGTTTGGCCGTGAGTTTAAAGAAGGAAGAAAAGGATCTTTGGTGATCTAAGTAGTACACATAATCTCTCCTTATGATCTTGCTTGGATTTGTGAAGATTGTGTATGTACTAGTGAAATCTTTGGGTGATCCTCTTGGATTATAAGTGGTGCATGTGAGCCGAGATTTGCAAGGATTTGGAGGATTTTTCCAATCTTCCAAGGACACTAAATCATGCTTTATAATCATGGTTAATATTTTGGCAAGTTAAATAAGCATGCATGTGTGTACTAGTGTATGATTACTTGGTTTTTGTCTTGGATTTTTATGGCATATGGGCCGAAATATTCACCAAGGGGAGACAAGATTTAGCATGCCTTGTACTTGCTTAATCTTATGCTTTATCCTTTTGTCCATGCATGCTTTTTACTAGACTAGTAGGTTATTAATTAAGACAACTTGCAAGAGGATTTGTATGGCCATTAGGCCGGCCCCTTTGTGGGTTTAGGTGGGGTCCACAACTCCAAATATTTACCCAATATTTGTTAAGTTAAATCCCCCGTCGTTCGGGTGTCGTTCGGGTATTTTTCGGGTTTCAACCGCGCGTTATTCGGACATTAAAAATACCTTTAATAACCCTTAAATATAGTCTAATTTAAGTGTTGATTGGTTATTTAGGCTTTTACCGGGTGAAATTATGAGTTATGCGCGTATCGGGTGCGGTACGCGCACTTTATTCGTTACCGGGAGATTTGTATAAGACGTTTCCACTTATGGTTTTGGAGTTCCAAAACTCATTATATTTTGTGAAAATACCCTTTATTTTATATCCTGGGTGTCCGGGATCCTTTTCGTTTATTTAATTATTATCGGGTAATTGCCAACGTCCATACCGGATAGTTTATTCGCACATGATCCAATCATGTTTTACCATTAAACGTATGCATTCCTATGCATTATTTGGAAATTGCTATCTCCTAAGGCCTTGATAATTAAATCACACATAACTGCATTTAATTACGTTAATCATATATTAATTAATTTGTACGGAATTACCTTATTTTTGCCGGTTGTTACACCAAGCATTCTAACACATCTATAATCTATAACTTATAATAAAAGAATTGAGTTTGTGTGAGGTGACATTCAATTGAATGTGTCATGTGGCATCATGTGAAATTTTCTTTTAAATTTATTTGTTTGTATTTTTAATTAAAATCTATATCTATATTATCTTAAAATTTTAAATATGTTAATTAATATATTTTCCTTATTTTTCTCTCACATTTTTTAAATGTTAGTGAACTATTAATTATCCTATATATCAATATTTGACTGATGATGAATAGTGCTCATTTTTTTAGGGTATTTGACTTTTATGTTATGAATCTTACGAGCTGACTACCCGGGAGCGTCCCAGGGGTGAAATTTATAATATTGAAGTAATTTTTAAAAAATGAAATATAATTGCACTGAAATGCAATGTTGTGGTCAAATTGTGTTACGTATAGGATCTCGAGTAGTGTGTGGTGGTTTGAACATATGGTTTAGCTAGGAAGGGCTCTTGTACTCTCTTTCAGCACATGATAAATATTGAATAAATATTTGGCATAGATAGATGTCAATCTCCTTGTTTTATTCTAAATCTCTTCTCGAAGTTCACGACCTCTCTTGGGTATTGAGTTGAGAAATATACACGGTTAATTTGGTGATAGGTTTAAGATGTACGATATTGCCTCCATTGATGATTATAATAGTGCGCCAAACCCATTAGTAAGGTAATTCCAACTATGGAGGCCTGGTTCAATATTGTAATGAGTTATGATTGTGCAACTACCAAAGCTTTCAGTTCGACAGGTCTGTTTTTTTATTTTGTTAACATAGAAATCAGTTGCTTTTATATTATTTTTTTATCATTAATTTTACAATTATGTGTTCATTGTGCAATTAGATGCTGGCGGCACCCATTCAGTAGTTCTGACACGCAAAGGACATGGGTCAACCATGGCCCCGGGGTTAAAATAAAGAAAATTAATAAAAGTCATCGCATACAATAAGAAAGTAGTCATAGCTAGGTAAAATTTACAAATCTAATTTAAATCCCTAACTGTTCCAAAATCTCCACAAAATAATGTTAGTGCATGTTTGTGTGACAAATGCTTCTCTAGATTAGTATCGTTTTTGTGTTGGTTGATAGTTTAATTGTAACATGCTTGACGGAGTTATATGTCAAGTATGATAGTCTTTTGTTTAAATCCTAGCTAACATTTTTGATGAACGAAGATGGCATAGGAAAAGATGCCTTTGAGCATCTTCTCCTAAAGGAGAAGTTAGAGCATCTTCTCCTGAATGAGAAGTTAGTGCATCTTCTCCTGAAGGAGAAGTTAGTGCATCTTCTCCTGAAGGAGAAGTTAGAGCATCTTCTCCTGAAGGAGAAGTTAGTGTATCTTCTCCTTAAGGAGAAGTTAGAGAAGGAATCTTTTCATGGGCTTCTTCGTTCAGCCCATGCACTATAAATAGGTGCATGGGGTGTAGGCTAGGGTCAAGAGTTTTTGGTTAGCAAGCTTTTAATTGATATTTGTTCCCACTGAAATAATATCAATAGACAAGCCGGTTTTATATTATTCATCGTGTTCTTCGTTCGTGTTGATTCTTAGTTTGCATAAACATCTATCAAGGGATTCTGCACCTTGATAGATCTGATCTGGCTTGAAATCGATCCATTCAAAGGACCTACAATTGGTATCAGAGCATTTACGCTCGATTGTATGGTTCAAGCTTGATTATTGCATAAATTGAATCTACTGTGACTTTTCTTCAAAAACCATCTGCTTAATAATCTGTAATAAATTATCCTCCTTAATTGTCTCAGTAATATAATAGAATTAAAAGAAATAACTACTTTGAAAATCATGATTTTTATTAAACGAGATAAAAGTTTTTGGTGAATCTGACGTGAAGATAAGAAATAGCGACTAAACTGGCATCTTTGCCAACCACCAACCTCATCTTCTCCATTCTTTTTGATTCATCTTCGCCCTACCAGCACTTGACATCTTCTCCTTTAGCATCTTCTCCTTTCATAATCTATTTAGCATCTTCTCCTTCTATCCTCTCCTTTAGCATCTTCTCCTTCTAACTTCTCCTTTAGCATCTTCGCCACCTCACCACTTGACATCTTCTCCTTCTAACTTCGCCACCTCAACGCTTGGCATCTTCCCCAACCACCAACCTCATCTTGCCATTTAAAAAAAAAAAATCTTCGTGAATTAAAATTCACATTGAGAATTCATTCACGTCACATTTTAAATAATATTTGCCATCTTAGAGATTTATATAATATTTGCCTTCTTCGTAATTTTTAACATTCACAAAAGATATTACATATTCGTGTGAACTGGACTTGGACTTTGGACCTTTACTTGGATCTTGGACATTTAAATTAATATAATTCATATTAAAAAAAATGTCAACTCTAAACAAGATGTTAGAAATGGACCATGAAGTAGGCAAGTCAAACTCACCACCTAAAATGATTTCAGTTAACGATTATTATTGGTGGAAGGACAGGTTTGAAGAATGGGCAAGGTTTTATATGATGAGAGGATGGATTTGCATTAGAGATGAATATTTCAAACCATCTAGAAATGTGGAAGGTAGAATTGTGGAAGTGGCCTTTAAGGATATGGAAGAAGAAGATAAGCTTATGTTTGAAGCTGAAAACAAAGCTCATGCTGCCATCACAATGAGTCTACCTCAGGAGATTTTGCATACCTTCAAAAAATACCATGAGGCAAAACAATTATGGGATGCTCTCGCAAGAAGATTTGAAGGAAACGATAATGTCAAGAAAAATAGGACCGATTTACTGAAGAAGCAATTTGCTGTCTTCAGGGGAATGAAAGGAGATACTCTTGAGGAAATTATAACACGATTTTATCATCTTGTGACTGAATTAGGGAATCACAGTATATCGTATACTGAGGCTGAACTGAGTACAAAAATTATAGATTCTCTACCCTCAAAGTGGGAGGTTTATACTCTTTTGATAAAAGAGAATCCAGAGTTTGAAAGTGCTACTCTTGATGATGTGATAGGGAAGCTGAGGGCTTATGACTTAGCCATCCAGAGAAAGGATGCCGGATATGATCAGGTTCAAGATCCGGGAGTTTACTATGCAAAACCGGAATCCAAGGACTCGTCCAATAGCACTGGGAATGCAACTGCATTCTTCTCAGGTGATAACTCAGGAAATATTATTTTGGACTCTGATAGTGAAGTTTGTTTTGTTTCTGTTTCAGGTGAGTCTACGAAAGTGAAGGATTTTCCCTCAGGAAAAGACAAGGGAAAGAGCACTGACTCCAAATGTGATCACAAGTCATGCAAGTCATTGCCAATGAGTGTGAAATCAGTAGAAGAGCAACTTGCAGTTTTGTCTTCCTTTGTAGCTTCCTACGAAAACTACATACAAGGGAAGATAAACGATCCGGCAGTTTTTGATGACGACTATGATCAAATAGATCCGGATGACTTAGAAGAAATGGATTTGCAGTGGAATCTTGCTATGATCTCCAGAAGAGCAAAAAGGTTCATGGACAGAACTGGAAGAAAGCTGGTGGGAGGTCGAGCCGGATTTGACAAATCAAAGGTGAAATGCTACAACTGCTACAACTTCGGTCACTTTGCAAGAGAATGCTCCAGACCAAAGAACCAGAACCAGAATCAAAATAATACTGTCCAGCAAAGCTCGTCAGTGGGGCAATCTCAAAGCAACACTAGCCCTAAGGCTCTAATGGTAGCAAAACCTAATGGTACGTATGACTGGAGTTGTATTCTTGATGGAACTGATGGATCAAGCAATCAGGCATTCATGGCTGAGATTGTGGAAGAAAAGTCTGAAAGTGATGGAGAATCTGGTGTCAAAACTGAAGAGAAAGAAAGTACAACTGAAGAGGCTAAGGCAACCAAGATTGAAGAGGAAGAAGTTAAGGAGTCAACTGCACAGGTGCTGGATCTGACAGCGCCAACTGAGTGTATGTCTGCTAAAGAATTCATGGCTTACATGGCAGACTTGTCCTCCAATGAGAAAAAGGTACTCCTTCCTCTACCTCTAGTTGTAGAAGCTTGTAATAAATGTGTTGATTATGCTGAGCGTATATTGTTACTTGTGAAAGAAAATGATAATGTAGCTGAGCATAATAAATCATTAGTTGTGCTTCTAGATAAAGAAAAGGAGTTTAACATAGGCAATAAGATTAGAGAAGGGAATCTAAAAACTTCTCTTACTGCTGCTAAGAAAGATCTAAAAGAACTTAAATACACTCTTAGTGAAAAGATAGATTATCTGAATCTAACACAGTTGGCTCTAGTTGATAAACAAGAAGAAATCGCTAAGAAAAATGCTGAAATAGACCAACTTAAGATTAAGGTAGTCGATCTGAACAGGCAAATAGATCAAGTTCGCAGCTCAAAATATCTTATAAGTGCTCTAATAGACTCTGGAAGAGACACCAAGAAGTTTATTGATGAAAATGGTGGCTTAGGTTACCAAGATGTGCCTCCTCCTCTAACAGGAAACTATACGTTTCTACCAACTGAGAAGGAGGTAAATGAAGAAATCTGTAAGCCTAAGATAGATGAGAAGAAAGTTGATGTGAGTGAAAATGAAAACAGTACTGAGAGTGGTATTTCATCCAGTGTGTCTGAGGATGAAGAAATAAGTGAAGTGTTCAAGAACAGTACTGGGTCGGGGGTTAGTAAAACTAATCCAGTTAAAACTAACCCAACTGAATCAAAGACCCAACCCAATAAAGCTGAACCAAAAATTATTTTGAAAAATCCTAAATTTGTTAAACAAGGCGAAGCCAAAACAGAAGAAATCAAACAGGGTAATGCTGAATGTTCTGGTAACACTTCACCTAAATCTGCTAGCAATGAGGGATCGACTTCAAGGGGACAGTACAAAAAGCCCCTTGAGAAGCGATCTTGTTTTAAATGTCATAAAAAGGGTCATGTAGCTAGCATGTGTACTGTCAAAAAGAAGGACAACACTGCATCAACTGATGCAAAGAAATGTGAGATTCCTGCTAAATCCGAAAGCAGGAAAGAGGTAAGCAACTCTGCAAAGAAATCTTTGCAAAGGCAATTAGAGAAGGAACATGATGGTAGGTCTAGGGATCCAGGCAAACGACCAGTTAACAAAAATTTTGAAAAGCCTGTGTTTGTCCCTAGACAGGTGAGTGTTGGCCAGGCAAGCACTTCTAGTGTTGTTCCTCCAAAGCATGCACCTCCTGTTAATGCCAACAAATACCAACCACCACATAGGCAACATCGTCACCAAAGTCCAAAAGGTAAAAAATTTAATTCTGTGAATAATTATAATAATCAAAATGGTTATAGGGATAGACCTTATTCAAATAACAAACATTTTTCTAGAAATAATTACAATCCGGGATACTCCAACAGAGGGAGTTACCCTCAAAATACTAATAACGGGCCAGTGAATCAAAGAGGATATCACAATTCTCAAAATCAAAGGCCCTACAAGCAATTTGACCAAATGAACAGAAACAGCCCACCAAGATCCAGGACTCCAGTGGGGAGTGATGGATATTGGAGGGAGTTCACTGTTGTTGATGAAATGGGACGACCCAAGACTTTCACAGCTTGGGTCCCCTACTCTAACTAATCCTCTTTGTGAATGCAGGAGCTGCTGAGGAGGGTTATCAACTGGTGGTATGTTGATAGCGGCTGCTCCAGGCATATGACAGGGGAGTTAAGATTGTTGATCGAATTTATGAAATGTGATGGAGGTTTTGTAAACTTTGCTGGCGCCAAAGGCGGGCGCATCTCAGGAAAGGGGAAGGTCACTAATGGCAAGATCACCCTAGAAGGAGTGAACTATGTAGAGGAGCTCAAACACAATCTCATGAGTGTCTCACAAATCTGCGACAAGGGGCATTCGGTTCACTTCACCAAGAATAAAGCTTTAGTGTTGAAACCAGGAGTAGTAATTCCAAAAGAGTGGATAATTATGAGGGCTCCTAGAAGAAACGACACGTATATCATGGATATGAGCATGCATGACGATTCTTCAACGGAGACTACATGTTTATTGTCCAAAGCAGCTGCATCAGACTCACTTCTTTGGCATAGAAAGATGGGACACATCCATTTCAGGAAACTAAACTACATTGTAAAACACGGTTTGATAATGGGTGTTCCTTTAAAAAGTTTTGGGATTGAGGACAAATGTGTCCCTTGTAAAAAGGGAAAGCAACACAAGAAGCCTCATCACCCAAAAACTGTTAATTCTATTTCTGCTCCTTTTGAATTGCTTCACATTGATCTTTTCGGTCCAGTGAACGTTAGGAGCATTGGTGGAAAATTTTATTGCCTTGTGATTACTGATGATTTTTCTAGATTCTCGTGGGTTTTTTTCTTAGGTACGAAGGATGAAACTGCTGAAATCTTGACGAATTTCATTCTTCAAGCAGAGAAACTGTTCAACACCACACTGAAGAGGATCAGAAGCGACAATGGCTCGGAGTTCAAGAACAGCACATTTTCAATCTTTTGTATTCGCAAAGGAATTGAACATCAATTCAGTGCTCCCTATGAGCCTCAACAAAATGGAGTCGCCGAGAGGAAAAATAGGACTTTGATTGAATCTGCTCGAACCATGTTTGCTGACTCTAAGCTTCCCGTTCATTTTTGGGGGGAGGCTGTGAACACAGCATGTTATGTCTTGAATAGGGTTTTGACCGTTAAGAAACACAATAAAACGTGTTATGAACTCTTAAACGGCCGTAAACCCAACATCAAAGATTTTGAGCCATTTGGAATGCCTTGCACTATTCTGAAAAATAATAACCAACCAAAATTTGGTGAGGTGGCAGACGAAGGATTCTTCCTTGGTTATGTCCCAGGCTCACCAAACAAACGTGTTTGGAATAAAACAAAGGGTGTGGTTGAAATTGCTTTTAATATTGAAATAACAAGTTGCTTACCACCAGATAGTGCACAGGAACCAAGTTGGATGTTCGATTATGACTCTGTTTTTAAGTCTTTTAATGTTCCTCATACCTTTAATGCAGAACCACAGGAAGAAGAACTAGTGATTGTTGATGAGGACGATGATGACTTTGTTTTCCCTCATTCAATAGTCAATATTTCTGCAGAAAAGACCAAGACAGATGCGAGTACCAGCACTTCGGGAAACAACCAGCCTTCATCTACACCAGAGGTCACTGAAACTGAAGACGAACCTTTCACGAATCCGTTCGGGATAGATTCTACTGATGATGAAGTAGCTGCAGGAGATATTGGCTCCAATTTAGATGAAGATATGCCGGTAGACACTGTAATTTCAACACGCGCAAATAGGGTTCATCCAGTTGACTTCATACTGGGGGATCCCAATGCGGGTATTCAGACTCGGAGAAGTTTTGCTAATGCCAACTACATGTATGCAAGAATTGTTGATTCAGGGATTGTGAACAAATGCTTGAAGTGCTTTATCTCGCAAATTGAACCTAAGAGTTATCAATTGGCTCTTCGGGACAATGCGTGGGTAGAAGCTATGCAAGAAGAGCTCTCTCAGTTTAGGAAGCTCAAAGTCTGGAAGTTGGTTGATCTACCTCAAGGTGCACAGGAAATTGGCACCAAATGGGTTTTTCGAAACAAGAAAGATGACAATGGTGTAGTGGTCAGGAATAAGGCTCGTCTTGTGGTAAAAGGGTTTAATCAACAGGAAGGGATAGATTTCAATGAAGTGTTTGCACCAGTTGCTAGGCTAGAGGCAATTCGCTTGTTTCTGGCATTCGCGTCTCACAAAGGATTTAAAGTTTATCAGTTAGACGTTAAAAGCGCCTTTCTGTACGGAAAAGTCCAAGAGCTGGTGTATGTCTCACAACCACCGGGGTTCAATGATCCAGAATATCCAGATCGGGTCTACAAACTTGACAAGGCCCTTTATGGACTTCATCAGGCACCAAGGGCATGGTATGAGACATTGTCCTCTTATCTCTTGAACAATGGCTTTGAGAGAGGAAAGATTGACAGTACACTTTTCATTCGGAGAAGAGGAGAAAATTTTCTGCTGGTACAGGTGTACGTTGATGACATCATCTTCGGGTCACCAGATGAAGACTTATGCAAGGAATTCGAGCAGGTCATGAAAAGGAAGTTCGAGATGAGTGCTATGGGGGAGTTAAAGTTCTTTCTTGGTCTCCAGGTGGATCAGAAGGCAGATGGAATGTTCATCCATCAAACTAAGTATGTGCATGACATCCTGACTCGTTTCAAGATGAATGATTGTACACCTTATTATACTCCTCTACCGGTCAACCACGGTCTCGGTCCAGATACCGAAAGCAACAAATATGTCGACCCCACAGAGTACCGGGCAATGATTGGTTCACTCATGTACCTAACTGCTTCTAGACCTGACATTATGTTTCCAGTTTGTCTTTGTGCCAGGTTTCAGGCGGATCCAAAGGAGTCACATATGATTGCGGTCAAACGGATAATGAGATACCTTAAGGGGAAACCCAAATTAGGTCTCTAGTATCCATCAGACGGTGGATTAGATCTCTTATCCTACACCGACTCAGACTACGGAGGATGCAACCAGAACAGAAAATCGACGACTGGTGGATGTCAACTACTTGGGGGAGACTCGTATCCTGGCAATGCAAAAAGCAGACTTCTGTAGCGGTGTCCTCATGTGAGGCTGAATACGTTGCAGCTGGCAGCTGCTGTTCACAGGTTTTGTGGATACAACAACAAATGCGGGATTACGGTTTGAATTTTCTAAATACTCCCATTATGATTGATAACCAATCTACCATATCCATCACTGAAAACCCAACCAACTTTTCTAAAACTAAACATATTCATATCAGACATCACTTTATAAGAGATTGTTTTGAAAAGAGAATAATTCATTTAGAAAAAGTTGACACGAAAGATAATTTGGCAGACCTTTACACCAAGGCATTTGACAGGGCTCGTTTTGAACTGTTGGTGCAACTGAACGGGATGAGGAATCCTGAATGATTTTACGTTTCCCATAAGTTTCTGAAGATTTTGTAAATATTTTTCAAAAAAAAAAACGCGAGTTGTCACTGCGAGAAAGGAAAGATATGATAGTACATCAGCTGCTTGACTGTCGCACTTAAAACAGAACAGAGAACTTAAACTACTAAGTGCAACTGCAGTTTCATCATGTGATATACCAGTAGGCAAACTTACAACGCGTACTTAGTCCTCAACAATAATAATAATAGCAAAGAGCTGGACTATGGTACATGTGGGGAACATAACATCGGCGTACGATCTTATGATCTTAATTCTTGCGTTGATAGATTGCCAAAATCAGAGGTTTCGGGTCTTTATATTGTTGATCTATCCGGGGATAACCTGGCTGTCCTTCTGCTGCATCCAGATATATGCTGACCTAGGCACAACCAGGATATCTTAAAAGAGCAAATCCAAAGGATAAATGCCAAAACCCTATATGCTAAACAGCTATTTCAAAAAGCCCAAAGCTAAAATTCGTACCAAACTGGTATTTGCCATAACCCTGGTTGAGAACACACCGGTCACTTTGCTGCATCCCGAAATATGCTGAACTGTACACCCGTGTGTCTCGTACCTTGTAAATTATACGGATACCAGCAATATACTCACCTGTTACGATGAAGCTTTGTGCATACCTTGATCGCGGGGGTATGTCATGTTGTGGGACACGCAGGACTCATAGTCAATTGCTCAAAATCGTAATAAATACAGTGAGGCTTTGAAGACAATGATGTAAGTTTGTTTAAGTGGATCAATATACTGGTAATCGCCTTGGACTGCGACTGTGCTTAAAATAATTTACCCTTAATTATTCTTACTCGTGTGTTCAGTCTTGTTCTAGCTGATATGATCTTTTCGCCGGTGACATCTCAACAAAAATAGAGTGTTTACTTTTTGAATTTTATTATTTTTTATTATATTTTATTATATAAATATTCAAAAACCACAAAAAGATTTTCTATTTTTACACTTCAGGTCTTAATGCACGGGAAATGGTCATTTAAGGGAGTACTTGTGTTGTTCGGGAAAACGCCTCGTTTTCGTACACACCAAAATTTCTCAAAAGCCAAGTCATTGCTTCGTTACAAATCTCTTAAAACTCAAACTTTTCGGCCTTGGATGTATGCTCAAGGCCCACTTCTGAAAAATGTTGGGTTAAATTGATCAAAACTTGTTTTCAATTCATAAGGCCCAATTCTAATTAATGAATGTTTAAGTTGTTCTGTTAATGTTTGGAAACTGAGATTGTTGCAGACTCACCACAGAGGTTGGAACCTCCTACTGACAATGTGGGGGAGAAACGGAAGAGAGATGATGATGAGACTGGCAAAGACTATCAACCAGAAGATTATGATGATGATGATGGTGATGATGATGTTCCACCTCTCCGGACTCGTCAGAAGAAGAGAGGAGGAGTAGTTTTTTGTGAGTCAAGCTCACAGATGCCATCAGCAACCTTAGCAGTCACCGTACCACAACAATCACCACTTACAGGCAAAAGATAGAGCTTTGATACAGACACTTCTTCAACAGACTGCTGAGTTGATGAAGCAATTGCAGGCTCAGGGGGAGAATTTGATGTGTAAGGGTGATGAATTGATGATGTTAGGACAAAGAGTGTAACACCCCAACCGATGGCGGAAACATCGGGATGTCACGTATTGATGATTGTTCAGTAGCTCATGGTAATACATATGTTTAAATAATCCTTTATTACAATACAATATTGAATTACATTAAAATCTACATCAAATAATCAAACAAAGCTTAAGACTTCAAATATCTCCTCATGCTAGCTCTAGACTTCAAGCATCAGTATTTCCTGTTGAGTTTGGAAAGAATGGGGGGGTCAACTAGAAGTTGGTGAGAATACATAAGCCATGTCAAGCAATTAAGTTTAAGAATAAAAGTTTAGCAATTCATATGTCTATCGTAAGTTTAAGTCTACATGAATAAACATGAAATGTTGAATCGACATAATCAAACCTCCGACTAGTTTAGGTCCATCCCGTCATCCACGGTTCACCTTAATAATATGTTGGAACGATAACAATCACCCACGCTACCTATGTAGGAGGTACACGTATCCGGGTGGGATTGTCAATCCAATAGATCTATTATTGAGTATCGTCGGCTTGGCCATAGCTAATGATTATGTAATGTTGAAACTCGTTGAAACTGTTGTTGTCTAATTCATGAGGCAATAAAGTTTACAACTAGACATGCATGTTGAATTGCTTAAGTAAAATGTTGCAAGTATAAAGATTCGCATAAACATGGTTACGTAAACTCACCTTGATTGTGACGAAAAGAAATCAACGATTATCAATGAATTTTTCTTGAACCTAAGTAAATTAAGAATAATAATTTAGTGTTATATCATAGATATAATGCTTGTGCAAAATGTATCGTTTTTATTTATTTTATTGATATTGTTTCATTATTAGAATTTTACTAAAGTAACATTAATTGTAATTCAAACTTGACATGTATGTTTAGACACTTTCGAGGTTTATATAAATACTAGTATTAGTTTTCTCAAAAATTGAAAGTGGTATTGTCCATATATAGTGTTGGTATTAGTTTTTCATAAAAAAAAAAACTTACAATTAGAGCTTTAAGATAACGACAAAAGAAATAACATGATTTGCATCATGCAAGTGAGCTGTACAGTACTAGATAACTATTCTCTAAAAGTGTTTCGAGAATTTGAACGAAACATTTGTCATTTGATAACCTTACTAAGTTTGTCAAAATGTTTTTAGTAATTAAAACTCATGCTCTTTCGTTTCTAAAAAAATAATAAACAAATAGAAATAAAAATAGATATATCCTAGTCAAAAAATATTTTAAAGCAAACCAAAAGAAAACAACGAAATTTTAATTCAGTTAAATATTTGTGAATGAAAATAAAGATAGTCCATGCCTCACTTAGCTTTGGCTTATTATATTTTTATCATAACACACAAAACATTTTTTTTCAAAGGTGGTTTGATAACCATATATAATCTTTGTGTACTTAATAAACTTGAATTCAAGAAACTATTGAGAATTCGATACCTTCGGTTTATTGACTCCGACTATATATGAACAAGCATGAACGTCGAGACTTTGAATCACGCAACCGTTGCTAACCGATTACAGTTTTCCGTTTGACTTCTATATTTTGTATTGCCATTCATGAAAGAAATAAGGGCAGCGGCGATGGTCGTTATACGGTACCCGTCAGAAAACATGGAGGCCAAGAGAGGAAGTTGGTCAACGGTTGTTGTATGTGTAGCGGTTGTTTGTCGAGATGTCGTAGTGATGGTGAACGAAGGTGGCTTGTAGGGTGTTCGGTGGTGTTGGGACTGAGCGGAAAAAAAATAGGAGACAATATATGAATCCGGGTGCTTGCCATTTTCTCGTATATTTAATAGTCATGCTTTGACTTTGACTTTGACTGTCCTCTTTTATTGCTTAAGGTTATTGAAATGAGCAATCAATGGGTTAATGAGGTATGAATGGTTGTAATGACATTTCTATTTTTATTTATGGATTTACATAAGGATATATGGAATGAAGAGGATGGTTTTATGATTTTGTCCTCTAGTCTAAATCATGAACAACTTTCCTTCATTAGTTTATTTTATTTATATCTCTCTATATGTATATTTTTGCAATCGACGAAAACATGAAGGTTGAAGTTTTGTGAACTTAGTTTTTTTTTTCCCTTTGATCTTATTACTATTGCTATTATTTTGGAATCATCTCTAATACAAAGATTCGAAATATAAATAAAAAATTTGAGGACTAAAGTTGCATAAATAATAAATTGAAGTTGACGGGTGTCACAGTCTCCCCTACTTTTGGAAACTTCGTCCCGAAGTTATTAAAAACACAGGGTTGAGGATGATTGGGTAGAAATTAAGGCAACTGTGATTTGGGAAAATTTGAGTTAAGGCACGCCATGAATTTATAGGTAACAGAATAAACTGTTTCGAATAATTTGGATAAGAGGTTTGATATGTGTGAGTTGTAAGGGTTGGATTAGGTTCGTCTGAAGTAGTAAGGAGAATAAGAATTTAGCAAAACACTAAACTTAAGTTTTAGGAATCCTAAAAGAATTGTATGAGTTGATTGACTAAAGAAAGACTAAATGAACTACCAGGTATCTAGAGTTTATAATTTGGTTATCTACTAAAAATCTTGATAGAATTTCACATTACCTTAATGTACCTGTAAATTCATGATTACGTTCCGGACCGTAATCACCAATTTACCTTACATTACGGTCTTGTGTCATTCTATGACTCTAAACACATATGTAAAACACACAATGCAAAATAACCTGTGATTGAATCTTTGTATCAATGAATCTAATAAATCTTTGTATCGTAAACTGTATCAAAAAATGAGTCCAACTGTTGAGCAGGAAGAAGACTTCTACCAGTCAGTGAGTAAGAACCTCTACCGATTGTTGAGCAGGTACGATAGCCTCTACCGGTCGTTGAGCAGGTTGTAGGGCCTCTACCGACTGTTGAGCAGACATGATGACCTCTACCAATCGTTGAGTAGGTTATTTGGTACTCTACTAACTGTTGAGCAAGTACTTCATCCTCTATCAATTGTTTGATTAAGTGTACCAATTATTACACACATAAATTGCATATTGATAATATGTACATGTAAGCAATCAAGTATCAAGTATAGCATACGAGTTGTAATAGAGTTGCCCTAGACAAGGTTAATGACTCTAGGTGTGTCTATAGCAAATAGTTTATATTCCATGAATTCTAGTTTCAAATGTTCAAATATGATAGATAGTCGAATACTTAGGTATAACGAAGGATTAAGTTTGATGCAACGAACAATCAAGTTTTCAATAGTTTGGTTATCGTAGGGATCAAGTCCATGTTCAAAAAGGTAAAGAATGTGAATTTAGTTCTTGAGAGGATGATGAAAAATCTTGAAGCAGAATCAAGGTTGTGAGAGATAGTGAATGTGAAGATAGTTGATAAAGAGTTTATTTTATAGTAAGGAGATTGTGTAGCAGTGTAAATTTTGGGGTTTGGATCAAAGGTTATAGTCAAGCGTATAAGAAAACATGATTGTGGTATACGCCAAATATTGTAATAGTTCGAACAAGTTTAAAATAAGTAGGTGTCAATGGAAAAATTGTAGAGTAAATTTTGTTCCAGTGGATGGAAAGATTTTATTTTCAAAATTTGGTTTTGTATGTAAAGCAAAAGTCATTAAATAGTACAACTAAATTGATTTAGATCAAAATATTTCGATGAGTCATAGGTTTTAAACACGATGCCGAATTTCAAAAATCAAGAATTTGTTCAGACGTTTTGTATAATAGGCTTCGAGTAGTACATAAAAGAAGTCATTCTTAATAGATTAAAACATTTTTTATCGTAAATCATTTGTTACGCCAATAAATTGTTCAATAAAAATTTGAAATTTAGCAAATAAGTTTGTGGAAATAAAAGACTCTTTTTTTTAAATATATTTATTTGTTATAGTTTGTGAAATTCCCAAGTGATGAAAGTTTGACAAAATTCAGTACTCTTTAGCTTTGGTGCTACAGTATCTCCTATACACAGATTATAAGGTTACAGTTTAAACAAGGATTTTAAAATCTCGAATGTGATGAAATTTTACGGTTGATGGTATATTCAGAATATACATATATATATATATACACACATAAAAAAATGTAAGGGGAGTTTAAAATACAATTGGCCAGAAACATCAAGGATATTAGATTTATGTATGATGTAAAGGGAAACATATGATTTGGGTTAGATGTTAATAAGAATTAGACTTATGGGTAATATTATAAGTTTGTAAAATGAATTAGGATTGTGAAACCCAGAAATGATTCATGAAGTTTAAACTAATGAGGGAATTATATAAGAAGAAATTATATTTGAATTGTAGAAATTTTGAGATTCAAAACTTAGATTTTATACGGGAGTGAGGGGGTATAAATGAAAATGAAACACAAAGATTGTAAATATCTAACCCCGAATAAACGAAAATGTTGGCTTATCAAAACAGATAAGGTCTAAGCCCAACGAATTTGCCCTAATGGTCTAGAAGTACGTTAGAGTTGTAGCAAGTAAGTGAAAAAGAGTAAGCAAGACCAAGTTAGGTTAAGAATAAGGATGAGGATAGGGATTGAGATAAGGATAAGGTAGAGCTACAAGTAATTGAAGCAAATACTGGTTAAAGTCCTAAGGTTATAGACTAGATTATTTTTCTAATAACCTAATTCCCTATAACCATGGCTCTGATACCAATCTGTAACACCCCAACCGATGGCGGAAACATCGGGATGTCACGTATTGATGATTGTTCAGTAGCTCATGGTAATACATATGTTTAAATAATCCTTTATTACAATACAATATTGAATTACATTAAAATCTACATCAAATAATCAAACAAAGCTTAAGACTTCAAATATCTCCTCATGCTAGCTCTAGACTTCAAGCATCAGTATTTCCTGTTGAGTTTGGAAAGAATGGGGGGTCAACTAGAAGTTGGTGAGAATACATAAGCCATGTCAAGCAATTAAGTTTAAGAATAAAAGTTTAGCAATTCATATGTCTATCGTAAGTTTAAGTCTACATGAATAAACATGAAATGTTGAATCGACATAATCAAACCTCCGACTAGTTTAGGTCCATCCCGTCATCCACGGTTCACTTTAATAATATGTTGGAACGATAACAATCACCCACGCTACCTATGTAGGAGGTACACGTATCCGGGTGGGATTGTCAATCCAATAGATCTATTATTGAGTATCGTCGGCTTGGCCATAGCTAATGATTATGTAATGTTGAAACTCGTTGAAACTGTTGTTGTCTAATTCATGAGGCAATAAAGTTTACAACTAGACATGCATGTTGAATTGCTTAAGTAAAATGTTGCAAGTATAAAGATTCGCATAAACATGGTTACGTAAACTCACCTTGATTGTGACGAAAAGAAATCAACGATTATCAATGAATTTTTCTTGAACCTAAGTAAATTAAGAATAATAATTTAGTGTTATATCATAGATATAATGCTTGTGCAAAATGTATCGTTTTTATTTATTTTATTGATATTGTTTCATTATTAGAATTTTACTAAAGTAACATTAATTGTAATTCAAACTTGACATGTATGTTTAGACACTTTCGAGGTTTATATAAATACTAGTATTAGTTTTCTCAAAAATTGAAAGTGGTATTGTCCATATATAGTGTTGGTATTAGTTTTTCATAAAAAAAACTTACAATTAGAGCTTTAAGATAACGACAAAAGAAATAACATGATTTGCATCATGCAAGTGAGCTGTACAGTACTAGATAACCATTCTCTAAAAGTGTTTCGAGAATTTGAACGAAACATTTGTCATTTGATAACCTTACTAAGTTTGTCAAAATGTTTTTAGTAATTAAAACTCATGCTCTTTCGTTTCTAAAAAAATAATAAACAAATAGAAATAAAAATAGATATATCCTAGTCAAAAAATATCTTAAAGCAAACCAAAAGAAAACAACGAAATTTTAATTCAGTTAAATATTTGTGAATGAAAATAAAGATAGTCCATGCCTCACTTAGCTTTGGCTTATTATATTTTTATCATAACATACAAAACATTTTTTTTTCAAAGGTGGTTTGATAACCATATATAATCTTTGTGTACTTAATAAACTTGAATTCAAGAAACTATTGAGAATTCGATACCTTCGGTTTATTGACTCCGACTATATATGAACAAGCATGAACGTCGAGACTTTGAATCACGCAACCGTTGCTAACCGATTACAGTTTTCCGTTTGACTTCTATATTTTGTATTGCCATTCATGAAAGAAATAAGGGCAGCGGCGATGGTCGTTATACGGTACCCGTCAGAAAACATGGAGGCCAAGAGAGGAAGTTGGTCAACGGTTGTTGTATGTGTAGCGGTTGTTTGTCGAGATGTCGTAGTGATGGTGAACGAAGGTGGCTTGTAGGGTGTTCGGTGGTGTTGGGACTGAGCGGAAAAAAAATAGGAGACAATATATGAATCCGGGTGCTTGCCATTTTCTCGTATATTTAATAGTCATGCTTTGACTTTGACTTTGACTGTCCTCTTTTATTGCTTAAGGTTATTGAAATGAGCAATCAATGGGTTAATGAGGTATGAATGGTTGTAATGACATTTCTATTTTTATTTATGGATTTACATAAGGATATATGGAATGAAGAGGATGGTTTTATGATTTTGTCCTCTAGTCTAAATCATGAACAACTTTCCTTCATTAGTTTATTTTATTTATATCTCTCTATATGTATATTTTTGCAATCGACGAAAACATGAAGGTTGAAGTTTTGTGAACTTAGTTTTTTTTTTCCCTTTGATCTTATTACTATTGCTATTATTTTGGAATCATCTCTAATACAAAGATTCGAAATATAAATAAAAAATTTGAGGACTAAAGTTGAATAAATAATAAATTGAAGGTGACGGGTGTCACAAAGAGGATTGGTGAAACCACTTTTGGAAACCTTAGTCTAATTCACTTCTGTCATTTTGGCTAAGTATAGAAGTACTGAAGAGAAGACAAGACACTGCTGAAGAGAAGATATGACAAGTGCTGAAGAAGAAACTTCATCAGAAGTTCTGAAGTCCAAACCAGACAAGTTCACTTCAGAAGTACTGAAGACAAACTACTCATCAGTAGTTTGTCATTCATCAGCACTTAGCATCAGATATTTTCCACCGCCTTTTGTATCAGTAGTTTATTGTTTATTATTACTTTTAGCTGTAATTGTTTGTTTCAATGTTGCAACTTGTGCAACTTGTTTCTGATGTTTCTGTACTTGCTTTATTGGCAAGATACATGCATGTAAACGTATATAAATAGGAGGCTTCAACCTTCTATTTTAGACATTGATTTTAATAGAAAAATCCTTCAAACACTTTCACTGTATATTCCATTTCTGTATTTATTGTGAATCTGCCTAAGTATCTAATTCTCATTTACTACTTAGATTCATAATAAATACTTGTCACTATTAGTTTCAATCATCAAGAGGGAGTAATAACTCCTCTTAAGTATAAAAAGTGTTGCTTTAACTTATACATTCCGCTGTGCTTACAATCTGATATACAAGAGCTTGCTAAACACTTAAGTGTTAAAGATAGCAAGTTCTTACTTAAACAAAAGAGCAAACTGATCCAACAATTGGTATCAGAGCATTGGTTTATCTGATCACATATCAATCTAACAAATTGAGAATCAGACACAAAGCTCTTATTGATACTAAATAAAAGATCAAAAGTTCACTTTTTATCAACATCCATCACTTAAAAGAGTTACCTGACAAATCAATACTCTTTAAAATGGATCCTCATAATACTGGTTCTGCCACTAAACCTGCCATGCTTGTAAGAAATGAATACAACATATGGCAAAAGAGAATGGCACATACCTTGTCACAGACCAACACAGGTTGTTGGAGATCTGTGATATATGGACCACATAAACCAGTAAATATCAATCTTGAAACTAAAGTTGAGGTTCCTAAAGAACCAAAAAACTATACTGATGATGATTTCCTAAAACTTGAGCTAGATGCAAAAGCATTCTCTATGTTGGCAATGGCTCTCCCAAATGAGATATACTCTGGCCTTTTACATTGTGAAAGTGCCAAAGAACTCTAGGATTGTCTTAAAGAACAGTTTGGAGGAACTGAAGAGGTGATTGCCAACACCAGAGAGATTTTAGCTCAACAATTTGAGACATTTGCTCACATTAATGGGGAAACTTTAACTCAACAATTTGAAAGATTCTCCTCATTAATATCTGAGCTAAAGTTAAATGGTTAGACCTATACAACAATATCTATGCTACATAGATTTTTAAGGTCTTTACCAGACAAATGGGAAACATACTCCATTGTTTTAAGATCCTCAGATTTTGGCTCCCTCACTCTTACAAAACTCCATGGGAGATTACTTACTTTTGAGAGAGAAATTGATCAAAAGAAGAAATTACAATCATCTGGTAAAACTGCTGATGACTACCTACCAGGTAGTACAGCACTTTTGGGACAAGACTCACCAACTTGTTCCTATGGATCTTATGACAACATTGACATAACAACTGGGATCTCATCAGAAAGATCTTTCCCAGGTTATGACAATAATGACCAAAGTCAAACTGCTGATAATCTATGTTTTATCATGGATGATTTGAAAAACTTTAGTAGTGATGACTTAGAAGAAATGGACATTTTACACCAACTGGCCATGTTAAGCATTAAAACTAACAAGTTTTATAAAAGGTCAGGAAGGAAATTTCCAGGATTGACCAGTAATACAAAAATTGGTTTTGACAAATCTAAACTGAGATGTCACAAGTGTCAGAAGTTGGGACACTTTGCTAGAGAGTGTAGAAACTCTAGCTTTAACCAATCACAATCTGGAAATAACTTTAACCCCAATTATAATAGGAATAATGGAACTCAAGGGAGTGCTCATTTTGTACAGGCACAAGCTCCTCAACAGCAATACATGCCACAAGTACAATATGTTCAAATGCCTGCTCAACAGATGCAGAGTCAACAATCAATCCCTCCCTTTCCAGCTGCTCAACAACCTCCACAGCCTCAACAACCCTCTCAACAAAGTCTTTTTACCTCAGGGTATGTTGACTGGAGCAGTCTTCCTTTTGACACCACAGAGTGCAATCCTGATGCAGACAACAAGTTATTTGACATCAACTGGGGAGAACCAGACAATGGCAGAAAGAACTTTGCCTTAATGGCATTTGAAGGCTGTACTTCAAAATCTGCATTGTCACAGGTATCAAAAGAGTCTTTGACAAAACTTTGCTCAAATTCTTGCAAAGAATCTTTTGCTCTCATAAGAGAGACAAATGTGCACTTACAAGGAAAAGCCAATGATTTAGAAAGAAAATACACTCAGATGAAATGTGATTTAGAGAGAAAACTTACTGCTAAAACAAAAGAAGCCTCTAAATTAACTAACTCAGCTATTGAAACCCAAGCACAAATTAAAATGATGATAGAAGATCTTGGAAATGTCAGAAAAGAGCTTGCTGACACCAAGATCAGTTGTGAAAAATGGGTGGATTCTTGTAAGGGGTACCAGCTGTTGCTAAACAAACAGAGTGCTTCAAATGTTAAATTTGGCATAGGGTACCATCATGTTGAAACACCAACAGATTTCTCTCCCAAAACTACTGAAGATGGGAGAAAAATTGTTTCAAATGAAACTTCTGAAGGGAAAGACTGCACATCTTTCCATGAAAACTTTCTAAACAGAAATCCTGGTATTTTCAAAGAAAGTACTTCAGAAGTATTAACAAAATCTGACAACAAGCCATCAGTAGTTTCATCTACATCAGGAGTTGAGACCCTGAAAACTACTGATGAGCAAAATCTTTACACTAATGTCAGAAATTTGCCTTTAGATCAAAAACAAAAGGCAAAAGAGTGTGAAATTTGTGGTCTGTTCAACCACAAAACAGAGTTTTGTAGATACAGAAAAGGAATTCAGTTCAATCAAAAAATTAAACAACAGGTTGTGGGAAATCAAATCAGAAATGATTATGAAAGAATCTTTAATCCCAAGAAACAACAACCTGAAAACACCTTTTCTCAGAAAAAGATAAAATCTCAACTAAATCTTTTTCTCAAAATTCTTTGTCAGTAGTTAGACCTGAATCATCTGCAGTTTCACAAACTGCTGAGATTCAAAATCTAATGAACTTGGTACAACTACTGATTACCAAGGTTGATGGTGGTCCTGAAAAGGATACCACCATGGCTCTTAATGAAAAATCCATTGCCAAAAAGACATGGATTTCTCAACCTGGTCAAAAACAAACTGTAACTGTTCTCAAGAGCAAACCCAAAGCCAAACAGGCTTGGGTTCCTAAATCTAACTAATTTGCTATTGTGTGCAGAGAGTTTCCAGGGGCTTAAACAGCATATGGTACGTTGATAGTGGAGGCTCTATGCACATGACTGGATGCAGATACCTGATAAACAATTTTATCAGCCGAAGAGAAGGATCTGTATCCTTTGGGAACAATGCTAAGGGATATGTGCTAGGACATGGCAATGTCTCCTCTGGCAAAATACGGTTTAACAAGGTCAATCTGGTTGAAAACCTTGAATACAACTTGCTAAGTGTGTCACAAATGTGTGATAAAGGATATTCTTCCTTTTTCACAAAGACAGCATGCAAGATCATCTCACCAGAAGGCCAGAAGTTGATAGAGAAGATCATTGAAGATCATACTTTGCTGATTGCCAAAAGATGTGGAAATGTCTATGCAGTGGACATTGAGAAAGACAAGGTATTGAACAACACTGCCTGTTTCTTTTCAAGGGCATCAACTTCAGAAACTGATCTCTGGCACATGAGACTTGGCCATGTGAACTTTAAAACCATAAATAAAGTCACAAAAATGGGCTTGGTCAGAGGTCTACCTTTGAAAGTATACCAGTGTCAAGAACACTGTCTATCCTGTTTAAAGGGAAAACAGCATAAGTCCTCCTATAAGTCTATTGAAGAATCAAAAACAACTGCATGTCTTCAACTACTCCATATGGACTTATTTGGACCTGTCAAGATTATGAGCCTTGGTAAGAAGAAGTACTGCTTAGTCATCATTGATGACTACTCAAGATTCACATGGGTATTCTTCTTATTCTCCAAGGATGAGGCTGCTGAAATCATCAAGTTCTTCATTCTACAAGTGGAGAAACAATATTCTCTACCTGTCAAAACCATTAGAAGTGATAATGGGACAGAGTTCAGGAACAAAACTCTAGATGAATTCTGTTTGTCTAAAGGGATTATTAGACAATACAGTGTTCCCAGAACTCCTGAACAAAATGGTGTAGTAGAAAGGAAGAACAGAACCTTAATAGAGGGAGCAAGAACAATGTTAGCTGATTCTGGGCTACCCTTGTACTTTTGGGCAGAAGCAGTTAACACATCATGTTATGTTCAGAATAGAGTTCTTGTGGTCAAGAGACATTCCAAGACTGCCTATGAAGTTCTTCATGGCATGAAGCCCCTTATCTCCTTTTTCAGGGCTTTTGGGTGTCAATGTTTCATCTTGAACATCAAGGAATCTATTTCAAAGTTTGCTGCCAAAGTTGACTCAGGTTACTTTCTTGGTTACTCTTCAACTAGAAAAGCCTACAAGGTTTTTAATTCTCACACCAGGATAGTAGAAGAAACATTGAATGTCAAGTTCAATGAGTCAAAACACACTCTTATTCCAGCACATCCTGCTGAACTTTTTGACCTTGACAACTTCCATTTTGGACCTGAGAAGACTGTTACTTCATCAAAACCTACTTATTATGGTAACAAAAGGTTTGATGATGAGGATCCCACACCATGGACTCCTCAAACAGTTATCAAGTCAACTTCAAAATCATCAGAAGTTCCACAAACTTCTGATCAAACAAGTACTGAGGAACAAACTCAAACTTCTGGTTCAGTAGATCCAACTACTGAAGATCAAGGAACATCTGAACCAGATATTATAGACCTCAGTAGTTTGTTTGAAGAACATGAGCCACCTACACCTGTCAGTGGTTTACAACAACTGATTGAACACAGAGATCATCCACTTGATCAAATCATGGGTGATATAGCTTCAGGTGTTCTTACCAGAAACCAGCTCTCCAACTTTTGCCTATTTTCAGCCTTTATCTCACAGTTGGAACCAAAGAAGTACCAGGAAGCCCTCAAAGACAATAATTGGGTGCAAGCTATGCAAGATGAACTGATTCAGTTCAACAAGCAACAGGTCTGGGAAATCTGTCCCTTACCTCCAAACAAGCAACCAATTGGCACAAGATGGGTTTTCAGGAACAAACAAGATGAAGCTGGTATGATAATCAAGAACAAGGCACGACTGGTAGTTCAAGGGTACTCTCAAGAAGAGGGAATTGACTATGATGAAACCTTTGCTCCAGTTGCAAGGATTGAGGCCATCGGTTATTTCTGGCCTATGCCATTTCCAACAAAATTAAAGTTTATCAAATGGATGTAAAAAGTGCATTTTTGTATGGAAAGATAAAAGAGGAGGTGTATGTCTGTCAGCCACCTAGGTTTGAGGATCCTTCTCATCCTGAGTGGGTGTACAGACTGGACAAAGCTCTTTATGGGCTCAAACAGGCTCCAAGAGCCTGGTATGATACACTCTCCACCTTTTTACTCAAAAATAACTTTACAAGAGGTGCCATTGATAAAACTCTTTTCATTAAACATGTTGGAAATCATGTCCTACTTGTTCAAATTTATGTTGATGATATCATTTTTGGTTCAACAAACACAAAACTGTGTGATGATTTTAAGAAACTCATGCAATCAAAATTTGAGATGAGTACCATGGGAGAACTGCAGTACTTTCTGGGACTGCAGATCAAGCAACAAACAAATGGAACTTTTATACATCAATCAAAATATGTTAAAGAATTATTAAACAAATTTTCTTTAAAAGACTGTAAATCATGTTCCACTCCCATGACACCAATCACACAAGTTGAACCTGATGATCAAGGAAAACAGGTTGATCAAACCATGTACAGATGCATGATAGGTTCCCTTTTATATCTAACTGCTTCTAGACCAGATATTATGTTTTCAACATGTGTCTGTGCTAGATATCAATCAGCACCAAGGGAATCACATCTTATAGCAGTCAAAAGAATTTTCAGATATCTGAAAGAAACTCCAGCACTTGGAATTTGGTATCCTGCTTCAAGCAAAACCAAGTTATCAGCTTTTTCAGATAGTGACTATGCAGGGTGTAAGATGACAAGAAAGTCAACATCTGGTGGTGGTCAATTCTTGGGTTGTCTAGTGTCATGGCAATCAAAGAAGAAAACATCTGTTGCAACTTCAACTGCTGAAGCTGAATACATTGCAGCTGCAAGTTGTACATCACAGATACAATGGCTCCAATATCAACTTCTTGATTATGGAATCAAAGAGACCAAGACACCATTGCTTGTAGACAGCAAATCTGCCATTAGCATCATTCAAAATCCGGTACAGTTCTCAAAAACTAAACATATTGAGATCAGGTACCATTTCATAAGAGATTGCTATGAAAAAGGCAAGATTGAGGTGAAGCATGTAGCAACAGCTAATCAAATAGCTGACATCTTCACAAAACCCCTTGACACATCAACATTTCAGAAGTTAGTATCCATGCTTGGGATGCTAAATTTGTAAGTGTTTATTTTATTGTTCTGCACATATTTTTCATTTTCCACTTACAAAAAGACAAAAAGTCTGAAACAAAACTTCTGAAAAGAGAGAAACTACTGATGAACAAAACATCAGTATGGGGATAATTTCTGAAAAGTGAATAACTTCTGATAAAATAACCTTCAGAAGTTGTGAATAAAAGTATTTATAAAACATTTCTCATCAGCTGTTAAAACTACTGAAGAGGAAATGGGAACTACTGATGAAGATAATCCTTCATCAGCAGTTTAGTCAAAAAGGGCAAATCTGACTTTTCCCATCATCAGAAGTTTAACCTAGTCGGTTTAAAACTTCTAATAAAGAGATTTTTAACCGAGGCGGTTTAAAAACTTCTAATAAAGAAGATTCAAGCGGTTAAAACTTCTGATAAATATCTTTTTTCAACACTTATCCTTTCAAACTCAAAAATTCCCTCCTTCTCTCTCAAAAACCTAAACCTGCAAATCAACTGTTCGATCAACAAAAACCCAAACCACATGGCTCTCGTTCTAAAACAGGGACACAATCAAAGGGCCTTTCTTGAAAAACAAGAAGGCTGGTCCCAATACGATGAGATCATTGATCTTGTCGTAAAATCCCAATATTTTACTGCTCTCACAATCGACCCACCAATTCATACTGAAACTCTAAATGAGTTCTGGGCTAATGCTGAGACGGTGACGGTTGATGGTGAAATCATCTCCCTCAACTCAAGAATAAAAGGGAAACCACTGACCATCACACCGGCCACACTGGCAACAAGACTGGGCCTGAATGATGTAGCTGCCCCTGATCATGTTGCTAACTCTGACATTCACTTAACCATGACTGAGTGTGGTTATCAAGGTACTCTCTCCCATGCTACTATCTTCAAAAAATATTTTGAACCAAAATACAAGCTTTTGTTTCATTATATTATTATGTGTTTGAGTCCAAAGACAGGGTCTTATGACCAGATGCCCTCTACTTTTCAACCAATATTTCATTCCATAGTGAATGAAACTAAATTCAGGGCATCAAAATTATTTTTCAATGAGTTGGTGTTACATCATAATAATACCAAGAAAAAGTTTTTGTTATACCCAAGGTTCATTATGCAATGCATAATAGGGGAACTGGGTAATGAGGTGCTTGTGGGAAAAGTTTCAACTTTAAATCCATTAACCTCACAAGCATACTCTAGGCTTAACAAACCGGCTACCTGGCCAGAAGATGATCAGGGAGAACAACAAAAAGTCCCCCTGAAACCCACATCTTCCAAACTCACACCATCAAAAGCCAAAAAACCCAAGCCAACAAAGACAATAACCCACCAACCCAAAAGAAAAGCTGTTCAGGAGGTTGAGATGCCTGAACATGCTCATGAGCAATCTGCTCTTCAAATAGGTGAGACTGAAACACCCTCTCAGTCTCATCCATCTCAAACCCCACCAAGAGCACCCATAAAAATCTTATTCAAAAGAAAAAGACTTAGAAAAACTGTTGTAACTGACACTTCTTTTGAAACTGCTGACCAACCTATTTCACCTATTGCCCAAACTTCTGAACCAACCCCTCAAATTTCTGAACCAGAGGCAATAGAGATTGCCAAACTTCTCTCTGGGCTAAAAGAGATAGTCCCTCCTGATAATGTCAGTCCCCTACAACCACAACAAACAGGGGACATAACCACAGAATCAGACATGGATGTGGACATCACTAGCCCTAACCCAAGAGATGAGGGTGGACCAGGATCTTTAAGCCCAATCTTAGAGACTCTTGGGGCATCTGAGGCTGCTACTACTCAGTTACCACCCAGTGGTGGATCTGAGGATAGAAGTAAAACAGCTAAGACCTCAGATGTGGAAACTACTGATGAAGGCTTAATGTCTGAGGTAGGAAATCCTCAGAACCAAGAACAAGAGGTTCATGAGAGAACTGAGTTGGGCTCAGCTCATGATTTAACTGAGACAGTCCTCATTGAGGACAACATTAGGGATTCAGATGATTCCATTAATTTGGATGATGATTCAACAACCAAAACTACTGAATTGACGGCACTTTATGAAGGTCCTGCTTCAGGGGTATCCAAGCTCAAGAAGCTAGTCACCCCTGAACAGGTTAAAGTCCACTCAATCCCTAAAACCCCAAGAGTGGCATCCTCTGTACAACATGAGGATCTCCCAAAAACACACCCTTCACATCAAATGCCTACCCAATTCCCTGGGCCTTCAAGCATAGACATGAACCAACTATGCAGCCCAGGTGGTGACCTTTATCATATGATGAATGCCCTCATCAAGAATCACCTCCAAACCTATACAGCTAACTTGGAGCTGTCCATCAAGAATCAATTTGGGGTGATTCAGACGAAAATGAATGATCTGCAGACCAAGATTGACTTCAACAGCAAACAAATTGCCAATCTGACAGATCAGATCAAACCTCTGAAGACTATTGATGAATCCATAAAGAGGGAGAAAATGAAGGAACCAATGGATACAGTTGAAGCCAGAAGAAAGGCAAGACTTGCTATCCTAGAGAGAGATCAGAAAAACCAGGCCAGAAAAGAAGCAATGGCCAAACAGTTTGGTGTCTCAGTGGAAGATATTGAATCCACAGAAAAAGAAGATGAGACCCAAACTTCTGAAGAATCCTTAAGGCATAATAAAGAAACCTCTGATGGTCAAAGTCCTGATGACTCAGAAGATACTGAAGACAATCCTTCAGTAGTTGACAAACCATCAGCAGTTGTCAACACAGCAGAGGTTAACACTTCCAAATCTCAACAAACTAAACCTTCCAGATCCACTGAACAAATCAAACCAACTTCTGCTCCTCCAAGGCCTACAACAACCACTACTATGACTGTCCTAACCCCTGCTCCAATCTCTCAATCTACTGAACTTCTTGAGCAGAGGTTAAAGGCAGTTCAACAAAAAGCCAATGAAGACCAGATTTGGAAAAATCTGGAACAAAGGGATGACTTAGATTTTGAAGAGAAGCTCCAGGCTTATCAAGCTGAACTGGAAAGACAGGCTGAAATTGATCATGTTGCTGAAGAAGACAAAAGACAACTACTGGTGTCTTACATCACAAAGAACAGCAAGACTAAAGCCTACAAACTCAAGGGACTCTCTATGCAAGAGCTGACAAGAAGGGCACAACTAATTGCAGACAAACTGGCCACAAGTAAAGAAGGAAAGGCCAAGAGAGCCCAGATGATAGATGAATTAGTAGCAGATGGCTATGGTTCAAAAGCCTCAGTATCCAGATGGAAAGAAGAAAGAATGGTGGATACTTATCAAAAATATAAGGCTGCCAAGGCTGCAAATCCAGAGAAGTTTCAAACTACTGAACCTTCAAGATCAGTAGTTAGAACTTCTGGTGTTTTAACAAGAAGGCCTGCTACTCAAAGGAAGAAATCAGAGGACAATGTCAAAACTGATTTCAAAATGGTACTACTTGAAGGAAGTTCAGTAGTTCACTCAGATTTTGACATTGAGGAGAAACCTCTGATAACACAATTCAGGGATCCTTCCACCTTTGCCTACCAAATTCAAAAGACTATCAAAGACAAGATGCATACCAAGGTAGTGACTGAACACCATCTCCCAACTATTCAGATGCCTGATATGCAACAACAACAACAACAACAACAACAACAACAACAACAACAAGGAAGAGACTCCCACCTGAGGCTTACTGAAGAAGAAAGGATCCAACACTCAGGATCATCAACCCAAGGGACAAGTCTGGTTCCCTATACCTCTGACTTTAACAAGTCAAAGGTACCTATCATCAGATGGTCACTTACTGCTAACAACTCAGTATTATTGACAAGAAGAGACCTTTCAAGCAGGGCTTACAAGAAGATCAGTGATCTAAAGAAACTGTCAACACAAGACCTGCTCACAATTCAACATCTGGAACCACAGAAAGGATCTCTATCTGATGGACAGTTAAACCAGCTAAAGAACACCATGTATAAAGAAATATGGAGATTGTTCAAGACAGAAGAAGATCATAAGGAATTAGTAAGGTTTTGGGTTCATCAATCCAGGGGGAGATTGTTAGGACAAAGAGGATTGGTGAAACCACTTTTGGAAACCTTAGTCTAATTCACTTCTGTCATTTTGGCTAAGTATAGAAGTACTGAAGACAAGACAAGACACTGCTGAAGAGAAGATATGACAAGTGCTGAAGAAGAAACTTCATCAGAAGTTCTGAAGTCCAAACCAGACAAGTTCACTTTAGAAGTACTGAAGACAAACTACTCATCAGTAGTTTGTCATTCATCAGCACTTAGCATCAGATATTTTCCACCGCCTTTGTATCAGTAGTTTATTGTTTATTATTACTTTTAGCTGTAATTGTTTATTTCAATGTTGTAACTTGTGCAACTTGTTTCTGATGTTTCTGTACTTGCTTTATTGGCAAGATACATGCATGTAAACGTCTATAAATATGAGGCTTCAACCTTCTATTTTAGACATTGATTTTAATAGAAAAATCCTTCAAACACTTTCACTGTTCTATTCCATTTCTGTATTTATTGTGAATCTACCTAAGTATCTAATTCTCATTTACTGCTTAGATTCATAATAAATACTTGTCACTATTAGTTTCAATCATCAAGAGGGAGTAATAACTCCTCTTAAGTATAAAAAGTGTTGCTTTAACTTATACATTCCGCTGTGCTTACAATCTGATATACAAGAGCTTGCTAAACACTTAAGTGTTAAAGATAGCAAGTTCTTACTTAAACAAAAGAGCAAACTGATCCAACAGATGATGATCCCGACAATGATCCTAACCGCTCTGCAGGGAGTGAGCCTCCAAGTGCTTCAACAACATTTGGTGTGCAAGCTACTACTCAGGGGGAGTCGGGTACTGTAGTAGAAGTTACTAGTGCTGGTGATCCATGTAAGAGGCCTGTTGATGATATGCCTCAACCTGCAGATACTTTTATACTTGTTTCCAAGGTTCGATGAGTTTATCTTTGAGAGTTTACTTAACTTTGGGGATGCAACCGAAAACCTCAAAGAGACTGGATTACTTTCTGAAGAATCAGACAGTGAAGATGTGTATCATTTGGAAGAAGTTGAGATTATTCCAGATTATTTTGAAGATTGAAGACTGCAGAAGGTTGAAGATCTAGAGAGCATTCGTCAAGGGGGAGTTTGTTAGTGCATGTTTGTGTGACAAATACTTCTCTAGATTAGTATCGTTTTTGTGTTGGTTGATAGTTTAATTGTAACATGCTTGACGGAGTTATAAGTCAAGTATGATAGTCTTTTGTTTAAATCCTAGCTAACATTGTTGATGAACGAAGATGGCATAGGAAAAGATGCCTTTGAGCATCTTCTCCTAAAGGAGAAGTTAGAGCATCTTCTCCTGAATGAGAAGTTAGTGCATCTTCTCCTGAAGGAGAAGTTAGTGCATCTTCTCCTGAAGGAGAAGTTAGAGCATCTTCTCCTAAAGGAGAAGTTAGTGTATCTTCTCCTTAAGGAGAAGTTAGAGAAGGAATCTTTTCATGGGCTTCTTCGTTCAGCCCATGCACTATAAATAGGTGCATGGGGTGTAGGCTAGGGTCAAGAGTTTTTGGTTAGCAAGCTTGTAATTGATATTTGTTCCCACTGAAATAATATCAATAGACAAGCCGGTTTTATATTATTCATCGTGTTCTTCGTTCGTGTTGATTCTTAGTTTGCATAAACATCTATCAAGGGATTCCGCACCTTGATAGATCTGATCTGGCTTGTAATCGATCCATTCAAAGGACCTACAAATAAATGATCATCTATGTAAATTAGCCTTCCCCAATCGTTGACCATCATAACCTCTGTTATCAAGGCACAAAACATAACAAAAAATCGACTACGACAATGTTGAATACACAAGAAGCAATCTTTAGACGCAAAATAATCACCAATGATTCATTATAAGTCACAGCCACTAGTTAAATTAAGCCATTAACTAACAACTACCCAATTTTGATTCGACTCACAGAAATCCAATAAACCCATCCCGATTTTAAATAGAACATCATGTACCCAAGTTGCTTTCATTTTAGAATTAAAGCATGATCATTTAAAGTACAACCGGTATCTGTTAAGGTGATATTTATTCCAGACTACTACACATGGCAAAATAAAGCCATTAATGGATCACTTTTCAGCAACTAATAACCAAAAGAACGCTTCCTCCAATTCATATTATTGCCAATCTGCACCATGGTGCATGATAATACTCACATATATAAATTGATATTATCATAATACTCAATAAAATGACTATCAATATTTATTGATAAACAAAATAATTATATAATTAACAGCCCCTAGCAAGAATAACCATAAATTTCATTGATTACCAAGCAATCGCAGTAGCACTGTCTTTTAAGTAAGATAATTTCATATAACTATTAATAGTAGCAGAATGATGACAGGTTACCTTTAAAAGATCAAATACTTTCTCTGCAATGTACTTTTGTTGAACACTGGCGCCTTTCTGCTGAACTTTGTCTGGATGAACGCATAGCATTGCCTTGTAATAAGGTTTTTTCACCGCTGTAGATGTTATCAAATAAGTCAATGAAATTGGCTGCCACCTGCTTCCAGCCCAAAGTATCTGCATCATCATGCAAATACAACATCAAATGAGATATAAATAGTATATATATCAAAGCATATGAAATTCAAATAAAGGGAATATTAGATTTAGAAAGTTTTTCCAAAATCTAAATGATATACGGGAATCGTACATGTTGTAATGAAGATAATAGTGCACGCAAATTGCCTTCTTTTCGTACTGCCCAACGCTTTATGTCACCCTCTAGAGTTGCAGCAACTCTCTAAAACTTAATGGTAAAGGTAAGTTTGTAAGAAGGTGTCTTCATAGAGTTGAACACATATATTGAATATTGAAAGAAATGAGAGCATGAAATATCATAATACTCACTTATATAAATTGATACACATATACAATAACATCAAATTAACTATATTCCACAATGCCAACAGTAGCACCACTTCTTCCACCATCCTGGCCCTCTTCCTTCACTACCAATCCGTTTTAAACCATCGCCACCGCCACAGTCCCTTTCATGCTCGACTACCATTTCACCACCACCATTAGCAAAATCCCAGTCGGTGATTTGTCGACGCCTGCCACCACCACTTGTACTGCAGCCCTTCTTCTGCTTCAATTTAGTCCCTGCCACAACTCCATGACCCCTTTGCTGAGTCTTACCACCACCTTCATCACAATCATTAATTCCCATGAGAACATCATCTCCTTGGACATTAAAAGGAACGACCATGAAGTATTCGTGTCTATTTATGTCTGGGTCCTTGTCGTCGAGAGTTTTATAAAAAATGGTACCCCACTCATCAAACGGATCAGCAAAGGCCGCGCCCTGAAGAAACTTCAAGTCTTTATCATCTACAACTTTTGAGGCTGTATGGTCTGTCACAGTGCCACTGTTATCTAGCTCTTTAAAACACCCCCTCGGAAGTGTCGAATGTCGATTTATTAATTTGATTGTATTAATAATAATTGTGTAGGATTCTACACACCTTGCTCTAATCCCCATGTATCCAGTCATTTAAATCTGCTTGCTGAATCCTTGCCAACCGAACCGAGTGATGAACTACCAACCACAGTACCCCGTGGGAACAGAAATAAGTGTTCGGTGCCTGTCACGCTTTACAACAGAAATAAGGATACCAGTCCCTTGATAAAAAAAAGGTTTGTTGAAGGCTGAAGGAAAGAAGAAGACGATTGGCGGTAGGTTATGAATGAAAGATGAATAGAGAGGAACAATAATAGAGAGTATATCGGTGAGATTAGAATAGGGTTTTTTTAATAATAAAAATGAAATGTATCACCGCAGCAGAATACCTTTGATTCGTCAGTTTTCAGATCCTATAGGTATGCAAATGCTTAGCCCATCTTCTAGCCATATAAGAGTCATGGTAGTCCCAGCTTCCTGCATTGCTGCTCCTACCATCCTCTTCCTCTTCACCACCACCACCGTCGTCACCTACATCCCTTTCATACCCATATACCACCATCACTTCCCCTGTTCGCATGCATTCGCGCACACCATCTTCGACATAACTATACTCCACACAAGTCTTAACATTCCCACATGCACATATCATATGCAATGAGATTCTCCTTTCTTCTCCACCTCTTAGTTCACCAAGTCAAATAATCCAACCATCTTCTCTAATCCTCAGCTGAATGTCTCTTACTTTATCTCCCAACACTTTACCTAAAAACACCTCGAATTCATGCATCATGAACCCATTTGAAGCCCCAAAGGTATACCCAACATGAAACCGATGAATCTGGATTGCCACATCCATTTCAAACACATGGTATGGTCTTTTCGGGTTGTCTGGAAGATGAATTATACATGATTGAGGGGTTTCATAGGCGCGGTCCATTAACACCTTTACGCCTTTCTTTAGCCACTCAACTCAATCTGCTTGCCTCGTGTAGAACAACCTATTGATTACCTGAAGTGCAGCTCGTTTACCATATGACGTCATTCATCTGAGAGGGAACACGCGTGGTGCAGCAGATGAGTATGTGACCACAGCTAAACGGTCAATGGGTCGAAGTGAGAAAACAACCAATGCCATAGATTGTTTTATAAGTCTAAGATGTGGCCCATTGGGACACGCGACTAATACTAAATCAATATCTGGTTGATGGGCTAGTCTTACACAGAGTCTGTAACCAGGTTCTAAAGATGAAGAGGATCCAAATGGTTCAGATGATATAGAAAGATGAAGATGCAGATGGTCAAGATTGTGACTGGGTTCAATCGGGTCATCGTCATCATAGCGTGCTGAGCGTAGGATTGAGCGTCTATGAACACTGAAAGTGGCAATGGAGCTATCAAGCATTCGGAGGGCAGGGTCATCGGTTTGGTTACCATAGAGAAAACTGTAGGGTGGGATCTTTAAGTTCTGCGACAGGTGGGTCCATTGGGCCCGACAAATAAGACAGGTGACACCACTATGTCGGACGTTGGAGGCGATACAATCAAAATGGAAAGCATGAGAACATTGGGCTGTAAATATAGCCTGGCCTCGAGCTGTGCATGCACTGTAGTTCAGGGCTTCTAAACAGATTGCACACATGGTCTGCAGTTGAAGAAAGAGAATTGTATTTTTTTTTTTAGCAGAAAAAATAGAATAACAAACCATAACCAAACCAAAATAACTGTACCAGTAAAATTGATGGTTATAATTTTCTTGATAGCTGATATTTATGGTTTGTTTATAAATAAGTGAATTAATCCAACCGAAATAACCAAACCAATTGAGAAACCAATAGTTTTTTTCTTTGAAATCGATTTTTGTGGTTCGGTTATGGTTATATCATATGTGTACGAAAATTAAACCAACCGAACCAAACCAACAACAAAACCAATCTTTATATTATATTCTTTAAAAAAAATATGTTATTTTCTCATAAAGGGGTGGTGGCGCAGCTTGTTGCCAGCCCGCTATATTGATGTAATTTTCTCAATTGAAAATCCAAATTATCTTAAAAAATAAAAAAATTATATGCTAGAAAAGTTTTGTTATAGGTTTTTATATAAAACATATTATTTAACGCTTATTCAATTGAAATTAGCTTGAATACACCATTGTAAAAAGTCAGCGGTTAACCGATGGCTAACCAAACCATCTTTTCCAATAACCAAATTAACCAAGCCGTTTACAATCGAAAAAGACCAGTTTATAAAATCTTAAAACCAAAACATCAATTATATGTTCGATTTTAACCCATAACCGAACCAACCCATTCTCACCCATAAATCAAAGCAATAAATATCAACCTTCAACTATTCTTTTTTATAACTGAAATTAAAACTTTTGAGATATGAACAACATATGATCATCACTTTTTAAATAGTTCAAATGGTTCATAATTCATAAAGTAAGAGGGTCAAATCTAGACGGCCTCAATAATCTCGATTTCTAGTTAAAGTGCTAATACATATTTTCACTTGTGTGTGTTATATAATCTTTATTTACCTGAGGCATTTGCCATGCTCCTGGTACATTTAATTCGGAAACTACAAATACCTGCAGGATATTATTTAGAAACTGAATAAATCACAAAAAGCGTATCAAAATCAAATAAATTGTGATTCAAGTTAAACCAACATATTTTTCACCTAGGGTTCTAAAGTACATCAAATAGAAGGATGAAGTGGTATCAAAGTAATAAATGGTGAAATTAGCATACTTTCCCGCTATGCTCGTAACTGGTACCGGCTGTGGTTTTGGAGAAGAGTAGGGTTGGAGACTTTCTGTTTTGAGGGAATGAAAGACGATTAGGGTTACAGAGGTTATATACAACGGGGATTGGGTTTGATACACGGGTTATGGGTCGGAAACATTGCACCGCGAGATTGGTATAGGGTTTCTATTCTTTTTTTTAATAAAAAAACGAAAAAAATTAAAAACACCAAAATCTCTCAATTATTAAGCCACGTGGCACTTTCAATGAGAGGTTGAAGCCTCCATTACATGCCACGTCAGCAAATACATTTTCTTTTATATATATTAATTCTTTTATATATATTAATTAATAGATAACAAATATTCTCTCAGCTTTTGTGGGCATACCTCATTGGACCGAGATGTTAAGGGATTGTATGGCGCTTACACGTATTCATCATCACATGCCTTTGGCCACGCGTCATTATCTTTCTTCACACTCTCTCTATCCATCTTTTTATCTCTGTACAAGTTCCTTTATGCTTGCTTCTTCACAGTCTTTCTATTCATCTTTATCTCTCTACAAACCACAACCTTCCTCTCTCTAGCCATCATTATATCTCACCGTGTCATCCTCCATCGTCTGTCTCTGCCTCATGGCAGGTGGTGTCCCATGGCTGTTGGCTGGCGTTTTGCACTATCATCTACGATGTCATTGACCGGTTTTATGGTTGGGGATTGTGGTGCTATGCAGAGGGTTTTCGACTGCCGTTTGTCCGTCGAGTTTGTTGTTGGTCGTGAGTCAAAGTATGATGGAGGTAGACGGTGGTGGTATGCGGTAGTATGTGGTGGAGGTAGATGCTGGTGAGGTTTTTTTTTCCTGTTTCAGTTTTTGTGCTTTTTCTTTTAATTCATAATTTTTTCTTTGATTCTGGTTTTTAGTTGCTACTGGTTATTCAACATCTTATAGTCTGTTGAGTCAATATTGATTTGAAATTTTGAGCTGCAGGTTAGGGATCTTGGATTGAAAGAGTAGAACAAAGAGTCCATGTGTTACACCTTGATTCTTCATGATAATTAAGGTTAATTAAAAGTTACAACTAACATTACTTTACGTTTATATATACTTTTTAGCTTTGTTAAGAGAGTAAAAGTTACAATGAACTTTAATTGGGGAACTTAAAAAAAAAAAAAAAAAAAAAAAACCGGAATGACAAGAACAATTTTTTTATTCAACCTTTGCATATTAGAGCACTCACATCCCATCCACCAAATGTATGTGAGTGTGTCCACCAAATTATATGGGATGAGTGTAAGTGGTTGTGAGTGGAGGAGAGAGAAAATATTTGGTGGAAGCACTATTCCACCCTATATATGAAAATCTACTGTTCATCCCTATATATATTTTAATATTTTTGTAAGTAGTTGTGAGTGAGGAGGGAGAAAATATAATGATAAAAGTATGAAAAAGTATTGTTATTTTAATTAGAAGAGAGAAGATTTAGGGGTGGAGTGATGATTTTTAGTGTAATTTGATGGATGAGATTTGGTGGAGTGGATGTGAATGCTCCTACCCTATTCAATTTTTTTATTTTTTTTTTTTGTTTTTTTGCTTTTGTTGGTTTCTAAATTGAGTTATATCCTAGGCATTTTATTCATGTCTCTTGAATCAACTATTGTTTTAGTTTATTTTTTGGCCTGCATATGATTTTGCAAATAGTTGTTTCTAGGTTGTTTGGTTTTTTAAAGTCTCTGTTTTGTACATGATAATGATGATGAACTAAGTGTCCAAGGTCATATGCTATTATTCAATGGCTTCAAAGACTGCTGAGTTGGTAGCCGCCAAATAGTAATGGGATTGGCATAAGAATGGTTTTTCGGAACCGGTAAGCAATAGATATTGACTACTTATTTTAGTTTATTTCTGGTTTTAGTTCTGATGTGTTTCAAACCTATATTTTAGAAAACAGATAGTCAAATCTGTATTTTGTGGGTCTAGGTAGTTGTGAATTACCTACGACTCGGACTCCAAATTTATAGTATATTGTGTCAGGTTGTTTTATGAGATCTTCAATGTGCTGAACGATGTAATGTATAGACATGGTGTCGATATAAAAAGTTTAATGTGGTATTAGTGTTTGTGGAAAACTGTGGTTGATTGTTTTAGGTGTACATTTCGTAGGTCAACATGGAAAAACATGACTTCTAAAGGAGGTAGCGACCAGGATCTTTTAGAACTTTGCTGTTTAAAAATGAACCTGCTTTATCGAAGTGCAAATTGAAGCTTTGTTAAACTGTTTACATGCACTTTCAAATTTCTTAGAAGTTGCTATGATGCTTCAATAAAAAAAAGTATAGATATTTTGGTAAGACACTTGAACATATTGTATACTCTTAGTCTCAGGCATCTAATAGGTGGCGGGACAACGCTTGGAGAGCAGGTCAAAATGGGTATAGGTCAACATGTGTCGTTTTTTTAACTTTTTTGACTCGCCTCTTTTTAAGACGTTTTGATTGGCACCGCCTTCTTCCCTCCCAATGTGAGATGGGATCAAACATCTTCTTTTGTCACTATCTTCTCTCACAAATTATTTTTTATATAATTATATATATGAAGTTTGTGTTTTCTTTGTTCATAAACTGGTGGTTTAATTTCATCAACTACAAATTATTTGTATCACCAACTATATAAGGTCATGATGCCATCAAAATGTTATGGAAAGGCCTTGAATTATAATTAATATTGTGCGAGGCCCTATCATACTTTGACTCACCACACATGCGAACCAAAATTTTAATAACTTGGTAATTCAGAAATCGTTACTCATGGTATTGATATTTTACCAACTAAATAGTGTCGGTTGGTTGTACATGATGCAGGCTGCATTTCGGAGCAAGGCGAAACAACATCACCCTGATCAAAATCAAGAAAACAAAGGTGCCAACCGCTTCCTTCCGTTATTGGAATATCCAAACAGGGATTGTTATGAATTTAAGAATGTTTGGTGTTGTTTGCAGAGGTTGCTAAAGCAAAATCTGAAAGAAAGAATAATATCATGTAGCCAATTTATACAAGAAACACACAGAAATAGAAGTTGCAGTTGAGTGTTAAGTTGCTAGATGTGCATGATGCTTCATTTTCAGTGTTTCAGAATCTTTCGTTTATACCACAATCAATGTGTTAGAAATTTACTTATTATAGCCCGTCTAATATTTTTTATTGTATTGTACCTATTCCAAACTTTTACGCATGTTTTTAAACAAAGTGATGTGTTGTACAATTTCATTTTCTGAAGCAGCACGCGCGCCCTTGAAACCACTAGTTATTTTAAAATTTCAAATATGTTAATTAATATTTTTATATTTATTTTTTCTTATTTTCCGCTCACAATTTTTAAACGTTAGTAACTTTTATGTATGACATTTTTCTGAAAAAAAAAATTACACCAAATTAACGATCGTTTTATTATCTTTCAAACGAGCACTATATATAGTGAGTGCTATACAAAAACGAAAAAAAAATATATTTTTTCGTAAGTTTTTGTTCATGCAGAAAAAAACACAATGTATTTAGGTAATTTCTTAATTATATATAGGCAAGTCACTAATCATGTTATGATAGTATATATGTTTTTGAACCTACTATTACATATATGAATTGTCCATGTTCATGTGCTATAACGATATGTTTAGCATTAAAAGAGGTTGAGATTTTTTAATCTGCTAGGACCGCAGCATGAGAACCCCTTTTAATAGTATAAACATTATAACAACTTTTCTTAACATTAAAAGATGTTGAGACTATTTATTTCTTTTATCCTTTTTTATTAAGTAATATTAGATTTTTCAACCCCGGTACTCTCTCGGGATAATCAGCTAGTATTTAAATATTTAATTATTTATTCCTACACCACAGATACCAAGGTCTGAGACGAAATGGATCGGAAATCTAAGGCTAGAAGGTGTGCAGACGGGGCACCACCCCCGTTCTCCTCTTTTCCTCCGTCTCAATTGGGCTACACCGCCCCTACCCCCCGTCCCTCCTTCCCCCGTCTCCCCCGTCTTCACCGAGACAAAAAGGACGAGCCAATCACCATCACCCACCAATGCCTCCACCAATCACGTGCCCTCGTCTCCGTCCCAACACCGCCCCCCACCCGCGTCTCCGTCCCCCTCCCACCTTTTTCCTACGTGGCTTCCCCTTCTTTCGTCTGCACACCGGATAGTCTAACATTCAACATCTATGTTGGATTTATCAACGGGCGGAAGTTTTTAATATTTGATTCTTTAATTAAAATATTTAGCTACGAAATCATTTGAATAAAATTGTATTTTCAGTAACGGATTTAGTGACATAATAAATTTATTTATCTTTTTCTTTTTTGTAGTTAATAATATAGCGTCAATTTGATGGAAAAACAACTATTATTAGCTTCTTTTTTTTTTAATTCGTTCATAACAGATATTGTGAGTCGCATGTCCATCATGCGTCCATGCACGTCTAGGGCTACAAATGAACCAAACATTCGATAAACAGTTCGCGAACCATTCGTAAACAAGTTCGTTTGTGTTCGTTCATTAAATAAATGAACGAACGTGAACAAGAAATTTTGTTCGTTATTTATATTCGTGAATGTGTTCATTTATGTTCGAAATTTCATTAGGTTCGTTAAATATATTTTTAAATTAAGTGCTTCAAAATTCCTAGTAATAGATTAATATTAATGTATTACATATTAGTATTACTCAATTTATTTTGATTAACCATTAATTTGGGCAAACTAAATGAAGACCTTTAGGGTTTTTTTTTATTAAAAAAATGTGTACTTCAAGTTAATATGACAATTTTATGTTATTTTGGAATATTATTTATAGTAATTATGTTATCAAGGTTATGTCAAGTATGTTTCGATAATTTGGTTAATATATGTTTGTGTGTGTTCGTTTCTATTCATGAATGCTTGTTTTTGTTTGACTGTGTTCATAAGCGCCATTTGTGTTTGTTTACGCTCACTTTCGTCTGGTATCTAAAATTAACAATCGAACACGAACATGTTCATTTCCTTAACAAACACAAACTAGAAAATCGCGTTCGGTAAATGTTAATGAACAGTTCATGAACACGCTAGTTTCTTAACAAACAAACACAAACAATGCCTTGTTGGTGTTCGTTCGGTTTGTTTACAACCTTACATGCAACCATCGATTATTCCCATTTCTATATATAAAAGAAATCCACCATAGTCTTAAAATTAAGACACTTGACCTTCACAAAATCCTTAGCATCCATCCATATACCATTACTCCAATGTTTTCAGAACCGGACCGGACGTCGAACCGGAGTCGTCACCGGTCCACCGGTTCGACCGGTCCGGCCGTCCCAATGAACCAGCCCAAAAGTCGAACCAAAACAAAAAAATAAAATAAAATAAAAAACCGGTCGAACCTCCCTAAAACCCGGTCTAACCGGCCAAAAATCCGGTCCAACCACCGGTCCAACGGTTCAACCTCCGGTTCTATGCACGAGCGGTCCAATGTAGTGACCCGGACCGGTCGGGGGTCCGTTTCCCGGTCCGACCGGTCGGACCGGCCGGTCCGGTCCGGGTTTCAAAACCTTGCATTACTCAAATCAATGGTTAAAAATCCAGATCTGAGCCACTCACCACCAGCCAATCCCCACTGTCCATCCATATACCACTCTTCAAATCAATGGCTAAGGATCCTGATCCCCGTCACTCAAAAGCAACCAATCAGCATACCCTTCAAGAACCTACATAACCAAACTCCCATTTAAAACAATCCACACCTCATTTGTTGGATCAGTTTGCTCTTTTTGCTAAGTAAGAACTTGCTATCTTGACACTTAAGTGTTTAGCAAGCCCTTGTATATCAGATTATAAGCACAGCGGAATGTATAAGTTAAAGCAGCACTTTTTATGCTTAGGAAGAGTTATTACTCCCCCTAGATGATTGAAACTAATAAATGACAAGTATTTATTAAGAATCTAAGCAGTAAATGAGAATTAGATACTTAGACAGATTCACAATAAATACTGAAATGGAATAGAACAGTGAAAGTGTTTGAAGGATTTTTCTATTAAAATCAATGTCTAAAATAGAAGGTTGAAGCCTCCTATTTATAGACGTTTACATACATGTATCTTGCCCAAAAAGCAAGTATAGAAACAGCAGAAACTAGTTGCACAAGTTGCAACATTGAAAATATCACAATACAGCTAAAAGTAATAATAAACAATAAACTACTGATGCAAAAGGCGGTGGAAAATATCTAATGCTAAGTGTTGATGAATGACAAACTACTGATGAGTAGTTTGTCTTCAGTACTTCTGAAGTGAACTTGTCTGGTTTGGACTTCAGAACTTCTGATGAAGTTTCTTCTTCAGCACTTCTCATATCTTCTCTTTAGCAGTTTCTTGTTTTCTTTTCAGTACTTCTATACTTAGCCAAAATGACAGAAGTGAATTAGACTAAGGTTTCCAAAAGTGGTTTCACCAATCCTCTTTGTCCTAACAATCTCCCCCTGGATTGATGAAGCCAAAACCTTACTAATTCCTTATGTTTTTCTTCTGTCTTGAACAATCTTCCATATCTCTTTGTACATGGTGTTCTTGAGCTGGTTTAACTGTCCATCAGATAGAGATCCTCTCTGTGGTTCCAGATGTTGAATTGTGAGCAGGTCTTGTGTTGACAGTTTCTTTAGATCACTGATCTTCTTGTAAGCCCTGCTTGAGAGGTCTCTTCTTGTCAACAATACTGAGTTGTTATCAGTAAGTGACCATCTGATGATAGGTATCTTTGACTTGTTAAAGTCAGAAGAATAGGGAACCAGACTTGTCCCTTGGGTTGATGGTCCTGAGTGTTGGATGCTTTCAGTTTCAGTTAACCTCAGGTGGGAGTCTCTTCCTTGTTGTTGTTGCATATCAGGCATCTGAACAGTTGGGAGATGGTGTTCAGTCACTACCCTGGTATGCATCTTTTCTTTGATGGTCTTTTGGATTTGGTAAGCAAAAGTGGAAGGATCCCTGAATTGTGTTAACAGAGGTTTCTCCTCAATGTCAAAATCTGAATGGACTATTGAACTTCCTTCAAGTAGTACCATTTTGAAGTCAGTTTTGACATTGTCCTCTGCTTTCTTTCTAGTAGCAGGCCTTCTTGTTGATACACCAGAAGTTCTAACTACTGATCTTGAAGGATCAGCAGTTTGAAACTTCTCTGGATTTGCAGCCTTGGCAGCCTTGTATTTTCTGTAAGTATCCATCAGTCTTTCTTCTTTCCATCTGGATACTGAGGCTTTTGAACCATAGCCCTCTGCTACTAATTCTTCTATCATTTGGGCTCTCTTGGCCTTTCCTTCTTTGCTTGTGGCCAGTTTGTCTGCAAGCAGTTGTGCCCTTCTTGTCAGCTCTTGCACAGAGAGTCCTTTGAGTGTATAGGCTTTAGTCTTGCTGTTCTTTGTAATGTAAGACACCAGTTGTTGTCTTTTATCTTGTTCAGCAATCTCATCAAGGCTAGCCTGCCTTTGTAGTTCAGCTTCATAAGCCTGAAGTTTTTCTTCATGGCTTAAGTCTAGATCATCCCTTTCTTCCAGAGTTTTCCAGATCAGATCTTCTCTGGCCTTCTTGTTGGCTACAACTAAGCTCTTCTCTAATAATTCAGCTGATTGAGAGATAGGAGAAGGGTTTAGTACAGTCATTGTTGTAACAGTTGTAGTAGGCCTGATAGGATCAGATGTTGGTTGAATGGGAGCAGTGGTTCTGGAAGGGTCAGTAGTTTGAGGTTTGGAAGTGTTAACCTCTGATGGGTTGACAACTGCTGATGGTTTGTCAACTACTGAAGGATTGTCTTCAGTACTTTCTGATTCTTCATCAGAACTTTTGCCATCAGAAGTTTCTTCATTGTGCCTTAGGGATTCTTCAGAGGTTTGGGTCTCATCTTCTTTTTCTGTGGCTTCAATCTCTTCCACTGAGACACTAAACTGTTTGGCCAGTTTTTCTTTCCTGGCTTGATCTTTCTGATCTCTTTCAAGGATGGCCACTCTTGCCTTTATCCTGGCTTGGAATGACTCCTTAGGTTCCCTGATTTTCTCCCCCTTTTTGGATTCATCAAGTTTAAGTTTAGAGGTTGAGGGTTGGGAGATTTGACCTTGAAGATGAGCAATCTGTTTGCTGTTGAAATCTATCTTGTTGGACAGATCATTCATCTTTGTCTTGATCACTCCAAATTGATTCTTGATAGACAGCTCCAAGTTAGCTGTGTATGTTTGGAAGTGATTTCTGATGAGAGTGTTCATCATGTGGTACAGGGGACCCTCTGGGCTGCATAGCTGGTTCAGGTCTATGCTTGTTTGCCCAGGGAATTGGGTAGGCATTTGTTGTGAAGGGGGTGTTTTTGGGAGATCCTCATGTTGTACAGAGGATGCCACTCTAGGGGTTTTAGGGATTGAGTGGGCTTTAACCTGTGCAGGGGTGACTGGCTTCTTGAGCCTGGATACCCCTGAAACAGGACCTTCATAAAGTGCCGTCAATTCAGTAGTTTGTGTTTTTGAAACATCATCCAAATTAATGGAATCATCTGAATCCCTGATGTTGTCCTCAATGAGGACTGTCTCAGTTAAATCATGAGCTGAGCCCAACTCAGTTCTCTCATGAACCTCTTGTTCTTGGTTCTGAGGATTTCCTACTTCAGGCATTAAGCCTTCATCAGTAGTTGCCACATCTGAGGTCTTAGCTATGTTACTTCTATCCTCAGATCCACCACTGGGTGGTAACTGAGTAGTAGCAGCCTCAGATGCCCCAAGAGTCTCTAAAATTGGGCTTAAAGACTCTGGTCCACCCTCATCTCTTGGGATAGGGCTAGAGATGTCCACGTCCATGTCTGATGTTGTGGTTATGTCCCCTGTTTGTTGTGGTTGTAGGGGACTGACATAATCAGATGGGACCTTCTCTTTTAGCCCAGAGAGAAGTTTGGCAATTTCTATTGCCTCTGGTTCAGAAATTTGAGGGGTTGGTTCAGTAGTTTGGGCAATAGGTGAAATTTGTTGTTCAGCAGTTTCAAAAAAAGAGTGAGTTTCAATAGTTTTTCTAAGTCTTTTTCTTTTGAATAAAATAGTTATGGGTGCTCTTGGTGGGGTTTGAGATGGATGAGACTGAGAGGGTGTTTCAGTCTCACCTATTTGAAGAGCAGACTGCTCATGAGCATGTTTAGGCATCTCAACCTCCTGAACAGCTTTTCTTTTGGGTTGGTGGGTTTTTGTCTTTGTTGGCTTGGGCTTTTTGGCTTTTGGTGGTGTGAGTTTGGAAGATGTGGGCTTCAGGGGGACTTGTTGTTGTTCTCCCTGATCATCTTATGGCCAGGCAGCCGGTTTGTTATGCCTAGAGTATGCTTATGAGGTTAATGGATTTAAAGTTGAAACTTTTCCCACAAGCACCTCATTACCCAGTTCCCCTATTATGCATTGCATAATGAACCTTGGGTACAACAAAAACTTTTTCTTGATATTATTATGATGTAACACCAACTCATTGAAAAATAGTTTTGATGCCCTGAATTTAGTTTCATTCACAATGGAATGAAATATTGGTTGAAAAGTGGAGGGCATCTGGTCATAAGACCCTGTTTTTGGACTCAAACACATAATAATATAATGAAACAAAAGCTTGTATTTTGGTTCAAAATATTTTTTGAAGATAGTAGCATGGGAGAGAGTACCTTGATAACCACACTCTGTCATGGTTAGGTGAATATCAGAATTAGCAACATGGTCAGGGGCAGTTACATCATCCAGACCCAGTCTTGTTGCCAGTGTGGCCGGTGTGATGGTCAGTGGTTTCCCTTTTATTCTTGAGTTGAGGGAAATGACTTCATCATCCGCCGTCACCGTCTCAGCATTTGCCCAGAACTCATTCAGAGTTTCAGTGTGAATTGGTGGTTTATTGTGAGAGCAGTAAAATATTGGGATTTTACAACAAGATCAATGATCTCATCGTATTGGGACCAGCCTTCTTGTTTTTCAAGAAAGGCCCTTTGATTGTGTCCCTGCTTTAGAACGAGAGCCATGTGGTTTGGGTTTTGATCGAACAGTTGATTTGCAGGTTTAAGTTATTGAGAGAGTTTTTTGAGAGAGAAAGAGGGATATTTTTGAGTTTGAAAGGATAAGTGTTGAGAAAAGGTATTTATCAGAAGTTTTAACCGCTTGAATCTTCTTTATTAGAAGTTTTTAAACCGCCTTTGGTTAAAAAATCTTTTTATCAGAAGTTTTAAACTGATTAGGTCAAACCTCTTATGATGGGAAAAGTCAGATTTGCCCTTTTGACTAAACTGCTGATGAAGGATTACTTCATCAGTAGTTCCCATTTCCTCTTCAGTAGTTTTAACAGATGATGAGAAATGTTTTTATAAATACTTTTATTCATAACTTCTGAAGGTTATTTTATCAGAAGTTACACACTTTTCAGAAATTATCCCCATACTGATGTTTTGTTCATCAGTAGTTCTCTCTTTTCAGAAGTTTTGTTTCAGACTTTTTGTCTGTTTGTAAGTGAAAAATGAAAAATTGCAGAATAATAAAATAAACACTTACAAATTTAGCATCCCAAGCATGGATACTAACTTCTGAAATGTTGATGTGTCAAGGGGTTTTGTGAAGATGTCAGCTATTTGATTAGCTGTTGCTACATGCTTCACCTCAATCTTGCCTTTTTCATAGCAATCTCTTATGAAATGGTACCTGATCTCAATATGTTTTGTTTTTGAGAACTGTACTGGATTTTGAATGATGCTAATGGCAGATTTGCTGTCTACAAACAAAGGTGTCTTGGTTTCTTTGATTCCATAATCAAGAAGTTGATATTGGAGCCATTGTATCTGTGATGTACAACTTGCAGCTGCAATGTATTCAGCTTCAGCAGTTGAAGTTGCAACAGATGTTTGCTTCTTTGATTGCCATGACACTAGACAGTTACCCAGGAATTGACAACCACCAGATGTTGACTTTCTTGTCATCTTACACCCTGCATAGTCACTATCTGAAAAAGCTGATAACTTGGTATTGCTTGAAGCAGGATACCAAATTCCAAGTGTTGGAGTTCCTTTCAGATATCTGAAAATTCTTTTGACTGCTATAAGGTGTGATTCCCTTGAAGCTGATTGATATCTAGCACAAACACATGTTGAAAACATAATATCTGGTCTAGAAGTAGTTAGATATAAAAGGGAACCTATCATGCATCTGTACATGGTTTGATCAACCTGTTTTCCTTGATCATCAGGTTCAACTTGTGTGATTGGTGTCATGGGAGTGGAACATGATTTACAGTCTTTTAAAGAAAATTTGTTTAATAATTCTTTAACATATTTTGATTGATGTATAAAAGTTCCATTTGTTTGTTGCTTGATCTGCAGTCCCAGAAAGTACTGCAGTTCTCCCATGGTACTCATCTCAAATTTTGATTGCATGAGTTTCTTAAAATCATCACACAGTTTTGTGTTTGTTGAACCAAAAATGATATCATCAACATAAATTTGAACAAGTAAGACATGATTTCCAACATGTTTAATGAAAAGAGTTTTATCAATGGCACCTCTTGTAAAGTTATTTTTTAGTAAAAAGGTGGAGAGTGTATCATACCAGGCTCTTGGAGCCTGTTTGAGCCCATAAAGAGCTTTGTCAAGTCTGTACACCCACTCAGGATGAGAAGGATCCTCAAACCCAGGTGGCTGACAGACATACACCTCCTCTTTTATTTTTCCATACAAAAATGCATTTTTCACATCCATTTGATAAACTTTAATTTTGTTGGAAATGGCATAGGCCAGAAATAACCTGATGGCCTCAAGCCTTGCAACTAGAGCAAAGGTTTCATCATAGTCAATTCCCTCTTCTTGAGAGTACCCTTGAACTACCAGTCTTGCCTTGTTCTTGATTATCATACCAGCTTCATCTTGTTTGTTCCTGAAAACCCATCTTGTGCCAATTGGTTGCTTGTTTGGAGGTAAGGGACAGATTTCCCAGACCTGTTGCTTGTTGAACTGAAGCAGTTCATCTTGCATAGCTTGCACCCAATTATTGTCTTTGAGGGCTTCCTGGTACTTCTTTGGTTCCAACTGTGAGATAAAGGCTGAAAATAGGCAAAAGTTGGAGAGCTGGTTTATGGTAAGAACACCTGAAGCTATATCACCCATGATTTGATCAAGTGGATGATCTCTGTGTTCAATCAGTTGTTGTAAACCACTGACAGGTGTAGGTGGCTCATGTTCTTCAAACAAACTACTGAGGTCTATAATATCTGGTTCAGCAGTTGTAGTGTCTTCAGTAGTTGCAGGTGCTGAAGCAGATGTTTGAGTTTGGCCTTCAGTATTTGTTGGATCAGAAGTTTGTGAAACTTCTGATGGTCTTGAAGTTGACTTAATGACTGTTTGAGGAGTCCATGGTGTAGGATCCTCATCATCAAACCTTTGATCACCATAATAAGTAGGTTTGGAAGGAGTAACAGTCTTTTCAGGTCCAAAGTGGAAGTTGTCAAGGTCAAAAAGTTCAGCAGGATGTGCTGGAATAAGAGTGTGTTTTGACTCATTGAACTTGACATTCAATGTTTCTTCTACTATCCTGGTGTGAGAATTAAAAACCTTGTAGGCTTTTCTAGTTGAAGAGTAACCAAGAAAGTAACCTGAGTCAACTTTGGCAGCAAACTTTGAAATAGATTCCTTGATGTTCAAGATGAAACATTGACACCCAAAAGCCCTAAAAAAGGAGATAAGGGGCTTCATGCCATGAAGAACTTCATAGGCAGTCTTGGAATGTCTCTTGACCACAAGAACTCTATTCTGAACATAACATGATGTGTTAACTGCTTCTGCCCAAAAGTACAAGCGCAGTCCAGAATCAGCTAACATTGTTCTTGCTCCTTCTATTAATGTTCTGTTCTTCCTTTCTACTGCACCATTTTGTTCAGGAGTTCTGGGAACACTGTATTGTCTAATAATCCCTTTAGACAAACAGAATTCATCCAGAGTTTTGTTCCTGAACTCTGTCCCATTATCACTTCTAATGGTTTTGACAGATAGAGAATATTGTTTCTCTACTTGTAGAATGAAGAACTTGATGATTTCAGCAGCCTCATCCTTGGAGAATAAGAAGAATACCCATGTGAATCTTGAGTAGTCATCAATGATGACTAAGCAGTACTTCTTCTTACCAAGGCTCATAATCTTGACAGGTCCAAATAAGTCCATATGGAGTAGTTGAAGACATGCAGTTGTTTTTGATTCTTCAATAGACTTATAGGAGGTCTTATGCGGTTTTCCCTTTAAACAGGATACACAGTGTTCGTGACACTGGTATACTTTCAAAGGTAGACCTCTGACCAAGCCCATTTTTGTGACTTTATTTATGGTTTTAAAGTTCACATGGCCAAGTCTCCTATGCCAGAGATCTGCGTCTGAAGTTGATGCCCTTGAGAAGAAACAGGCAGTGTTGTTCAATACTTTGTCTTTCTCAATGTCCACTGCATAGACATTGCCACATCTTTTGGCAATCAGCAAAGTATGATCTTCAATGATCTTCTCTATCAACTTCTGGCCTTCTGGTGAGATGATCTTGCATGTTGTCTTTGTGAAAAAGGAAGAATATCCTTTATCACACATTTGTGACACACTCAGCAAGTTGTATTCAAGGTTTTCCACCAGATTGACCTTGTCAAACTGTATTTTGCCAGAGGATACATTGCCATGTCCTAGCACATATCCCTTAGCATTGTTCCCAAAGGATACAGATCCTTCTCTTTGGCTGATAAAGTTGTTTATCAGGTATCTGCATCCAGTCATGTGCATAGAGCCTCCACTATCAACATACCATATGCTGTTTAAGCCCCTGGAAACTCTCTGCACATAAAAGCAAATTAGTTAGATTTAGGAACCCAAGCCTGTTTGGCTTTGGGTTTGCTCTTGAGAACAGTTACAGTTTGTTCTTGACCAGGTTGAGAAATCCATGTCTTTTTGGCAATGGATTTTTCATTAAGAACCATGGTGGTATCCTTTTCAGGACCACCATCAACCTTGGTCATCAGTAGTTGTACCATGTTCATTAGATTTTGTATCTCAGCAGTTTGTGAAACTGCTGATGATTCAGGTCTAACTACTGACAAAGAATTTTGAGAAAAAGATTTTGGTTGAGACTTTATCTTTTTCTGAGAAAAGGTGTTTTCAGGTTGTTGTTTCTTGGGTTTAAAGATTCTTTCATAATCATTTCTGATTTGATTTCCCACAACCTGTTGTTTAAATTTTTGATTGAACTGAATTCCTTTTCTGTATCTACAAAATTCAGTTTTGTGGTTGAACAGACCACAAATTTCACACTCTTTTGCCTTTTGTTTTTGATCTAAAGGCAAATTTCTGACATTAGTGTAAGGATTTTGCTCATCAGTAGTTTTCAGGATCTCAACTCCTGATGTAGATAAAACTACTGATGGCTTGTTGTCAGATTTTGTTAATACTTCTGAAGTACTTTCTTTGAATATGCCATGATTTCTGTTTAGAAAGTTTTCATGGAAAGATGTGCAGTCTTTCCCTTCAGAAGTTTTATTTGAAACAATTTTTCTCCCATCTTCAGTAGTTTTGGGAGAGAAATCTGTTGGTGTTTCAACATGATGGTACCCTATGCCAAACTTAACATTTGAAGCACTTTGTTTGTTTAGCAATAATTGATACCCCTTACAAGATTCCACCCATTTTTCACATGTGATCCTGGTGTCAGCAAGCTCTTGTCTGACATCTCCCAGGTCATTTAGCATGATTTTAATTTGTGCTTGGGTTTCAATAGCTGAGTCAGTTAATTTAGAAACTTCTTTTGTTTTAGCACACAGTTTTCTTTCTAAATCACATTTCATCTGTGTGTATTTTCTTTCTAAATCATTGGCTTTACCTTGTAAGTGCACATTTGTCTCTCTTATGAGAGCAAAAGTTTCTTTGCAAGAATTTGAGCAAAGTTTTGTCAAAGATTCTTTTGATACCTGTGACAATGCAGATTTTGAAGTACAGCCTTCAAATGCCATTAAGGCAAAGTTCTTTCTGCCATTGTCTGGTTCTCCCCAGTTGATGTCAAACACTTTGTTGTCTGCATCAGGATTGCACTCTGTGGTGTCAAAAGGGAGACTGCTCCAGTCAACATACCCTGAGGTGAAAAGACTTTGTTGAGAGGGTTGTTGAGGCTGTGGAGGATGTTGAGCAGCTGGAAAGGGAGGGATTGATTGTTGGCTCTGCATCTGTTGAGCAGGCATTTGAACATATTGTACTTGTGGCATATATTGCTGTTGAGGAGCTTGTGCCTGTACAAAATGAGCACTCCCTTGAGTTCCATTATTCCTATTATAATTGGGGTTATAGTTATTTCCAGATTGTGATTGGTTAAAGCTAGAGTTTCTACACTCTCTAGCAAAGTGTCCCAACTTCTGACACTTGTGACATCTCAATTTAGATTTGTCAAAACCAATTTTTGTATTACTGGTCAATCCTGGAAATTTCCTTCCTGACCTTTTGTAATACTTGTTAGTTTTAATGCTTAGCATGGCCAGTTGGTGTAATATGTCCATTTCTTCTAAGTCATCACTGCTAAAGTTTTTCAAATCATCCATGATAAAACATAGATTATCAGCAGTTTGACTTTGGTCATCATTGTCATAACCTGGGAAAGATCTTTCTGATGAGATCCCAGTTGTTATGTCAATGTTGTCATAAGATCCATAGGAACAAGTTGGTGAGTCTTGTCCCAAAAGTGTTGTACTACCTGGAAGGTAGTCATCAGCAGTTTTACCAGATGATTGTAATTTTTTCTTTTGATCAATTTCTCTCTCAAAAGTAAGTAATCTCCCATGGAGTTTTGTAAGAGTGAGGGAGCTAAAATCTGGTGAGGATCTTAAAACAATGGAGTATGTTTCCCATTTGTCTGGTAAAGACCTTAAAAATCTATGTAGCATAGATACTGTTGTATAGGTCTGACCATTTAACTTTAGTTCAGATATCAATGAGGAGAATCTTTCAAATTGTTGAGTTAAAGTTTCCCCATTAATATGAGCAAATGTCTTATATTGTTGAGCTAAAATCTCTCTGGTGTTGGCAATCACCTCTTCAGTTCCTCCAAACTGTTCTTTAAGACAATCCCAGAGTTCTTTGGCACTTTCACAATGTAAAAGGCCAGAGTATATCTCATTTGGGAGAGCCATTGCCAACATAGAGAATGCTTTTGCATCTAGCTCAAGTTTTAGGAAATCATCATCTGTATATTCTTTTGGGTCCTTAGGGACCTGAACATTAGTTTCAAGATTGACATTTACTGGTTTGTGAGGACCATATATCACAGATCTCCAACAACCTGTGTTGGTTTGTGACAAGGTATGTGCCATTCTCTTTTGCCATATGTTGTATTCATTTCTCACAAGCATGGCAGGTTTAGTGGCAGAACCAGTATTATGTGGATCCATTTTAAAGAGTATTGATTTGTCAGATGACTCTTTTAAGTGATGGATGTTGATAAAAAGTGAACTTTTGATCTTTTTATTGAGTATCAATAAGAGCTTTGTGTCTGATTCTCAATTTGTTAGATTGATATGTGATCAGATAAACCAATGCTCTGATACCAATTGTTGGATCAATTTGCTCTTTTTGCTAAGTAAGAACTTGCTATCTTGACACTTAAGTGTTTAGCAAGCCCTTGTATATCAGATTATAAGCACAGCGGAATGTATAAGTTAAAGCAGCACTTTTTATGCTTAGGAAGAGTTATTACTCCCCCTAGATGATTAAAACTAATAAATGACAAGTATTTATTATGAATCTAAGCAGTAAATGAGAATTAGATACTTAGACAGATTCACAATAAATACTGAAATGGAATAGAACAGTGAAAGTGTTTGAAGGATTTTTCTATTAAAATCAATGTCTAAAATAGAAGGTTGAAGCCTCCTATTTATAGACGTTTACATACATGTATCTTGCCCAAAAAGCAAGTACAGAAACAGCAGAAACAAGTTGCACAAGTTGCAACATTGAAACTATCAAAATACAGCTAAAAGTAATAATAAACAATAAACTACTGATGCAAAAGGCGGTGGAAAATATCTAATGCTAAGTGCTGATGAATGACAAACTACTGATGAGTAGTTTGTCTTCAGTACTTCTGAAGTGAACTTATCTGGTTTGGACTTCAGAACTTCTGATGAAGTTTCTTCTTCAGCACTTCTCATATCTTCTCTTCAGCAGTTTCTTGTTTTCTTTTCAGTACTTCTATACTTAGCCAAAATGACAGAAGTGAATTAGACTAAGGTTTCCAAAAGTGGTTTCACCAATCCTCTTTGTCCTAACATCATTTATTCAAACTTCCATTTAAAATTTGAAATTGTTCAACCCACCAGCAACCACATCTGTTCATCAACACCCACCACTTAAAACGCTAACCTGAACAACCTCTATCATCACCGATAACCACCCTAGCTCCACTCACAGCCCTACACAACAGCCCACCATTCACACTTCACCGTTTACAACTCTGACCACATCCTAACAGCGGAAAATCTCCACCTCACACAAAAACACCACCACCGGAACTGAACTGCCCACACCCTGCGCACCTATAACTTGACCGCCGATCAGTGACCACCGCTCACCTTCCATTCCATCACCCCCACCGCTGGACCACCAGTACCACCTAGCAACACTTAAAGCCATTCACAATCGTTTACATATCCTAAACCAACCCTTCTCGAACACCCACCATCATCCAAAACCAACTATTCTTGAACACCCACCATCGTCTCAACCACTGCACCTCCATATCGACACCACTTCCTCCATCATTCTACAGAAAGAAAGGAGTAAAAAAGTATTTTTGGTTTCTCCGTCTTCGTACATCAACCATCACCATATTTGCCTATCTACCCTGTAACCTATTTTGTGTTTGACTATTTTTTATCGTAGAGAGATAGAGAGAGGAAGCTTTTTTTTAGTCTTTTTTTTGTCTTGGTGTGTAATGGTAATTATATATATATATATATATATATATATATATATATATATATATATATATATAGGGGATGGATAAAAAGGAAACCTCATCTTCATGAAAAACCTTAGAAACTCTATTGTGACCATTGATCAAGTTTGATCAATGGTCCATGATTAATTTCTATATAATAATCAAAAGCAAGCGGGCCACTATAATATAAAATTGGATAAAGGGCAATATGGTAATCTTACTATAGCAAGTGGGCCATTCTAATTTTCTGAATCTTAGGTTTAAAAAAGGTTGATTTGACACTTGTCAAGTCATCTCTCTCCTACTTTATGGCACTTTCTCCAGCATGAAAAATTAACATACGTTAGTGTTGTGATGCAAAATTCTGACCTCGTGTGAAACATCGCTAACATGTGTTACCGGGCATATACTAAAAGAACATAATAAAAGATCACATAAAAGGTGTATTCATTTAATAAATGATAAAAAACTATCATAACAACATAAAAAATATCTAACTACGCTTCGTTCTTGATACCCATCTTCATCTTTAACACAAAACATCTCTTCACCTACAAAAAAAAAAAGATAACACGTGTTAGTTGGGCTCTCCGAAACATATAATGAGACATCACTAACATGTGTAATGTACTCTAAAAACATATGTTTTACTGAAATAACGTATGTCATATGAACCCTAACACACGTTAGTTAGGTATATACTACGTATGTCATATGAACCCTAACACCTGTTAGTTAGGTATATAATAACAGTTAGTGATGCTCACACACGTTAGTGATGCCCCGAAACATATAATGAGACATCACTAACATGTGTAATGTATTCTAAAAACATATGTTTTACTGAAATAACGTATGTCATATGAACCCTAACACACGTTAGTTAGGCATATATTACGTATGTCATATGAACCCTACCACCTGTTAGTTAGCATCACTAACGTGTGTGAGCATCACTAACTGTTAGTTGGGTATATACTAGCATGTGTTAGCATCACTAACGTGTGTGAGCATCACTAATTGTTAGTTGGGTATATACTAGCATGTGTTAGTTGGGTATATACTAGCATGTGAAAACCAACACTGTAACATATACATATGTTAGTTGGGATCCTCAAACACATAATGGGCATGACTAACATGTGTTAGCATATAGTAACATAAAAAGATTACACATTTATTCATCAATTACATCTGATCTATCAACCTTATGTCCACAATCCAATAACAATCTAACATAAAAAAAAATCAAAAAGGTTAACATAAGTTAGCATATACTAACATAAAAAAGACTACAAAATTATTCATCAATAAAAAAAAACATCACTTACCACAGCCACATCACCAACGCCGCCTTGTTCAAATAGCCTACTCGTGAAAATTGACACTGGAACAGATAACATGTGTTAGCATATACTAACATAAAAAAGACTACAAAATTATTCATCAATCACATGTGATCTATCAACCTCATGTCCTCAATCTAATAAAAATCTAACATAAACAAAATAATAATAATAAAAAATAAAATAAAAAAGGTTAAACATAAGTTTTTTTTTCATTCAAGCATTTGATCGAACACTTGGTATGCGAACAATAACTATCCCCAAAACTACTATTATTATTCTAACAAAACCCAAAACCTAACTACAAACAAATATTTCAATACTCACCAAGATTCAAGTTTGATTAACACCAAAATATCCAGATGCAGATCTAGCTTATTATAATAATAATAATAATAATAATAATAATAATAAAAGTGAGAGAGTTAGTACCTGAAATGGCCTGACAAGTGAGTGTAAAAGGGTAAGCGCATTGAGGGTCTTCCATGTGGAATTCCCAGTCCTATTAAGGAGGTCACTATCTTGAATCACAAGTTTAAGCTCAGGTACCAATTGAGGCCACAAATTATTCTTCACAAAATCAGCATCAACAATAGGACGAAACTGGAAATTAAATAAAACTAGTAATATATTTTGTGAGCCTTAAACGTAATCGTTTGGCAGTCCGTGTTCCACGCAGGCTTTGAAAACATAAGTGAAAGACATAATAAGACCTGATCAAAACCCTCCTCGTATTCATTCTTCAACATTCAACATAATAATTAAAAACTAATAATAATAATAATAATAATAAGTAAGAATAAGGAAACGTAGTAAGTAGTATGGCTTCGATTAAGAGTTTTAAGATTGAAGGAGGTTGTGGTTGTGGTGGTGATGGTGATGGTGGTGGTGGTGTTTCTAGATAGAGATAGAGACAGAGAAGGAGGAGGGTAGAGAGAGAGGGCATATTCATAAATTGAATTTGAAAAAAATGAAGAGAGAGAGGGGGAAAACAATTTATATAGTGAGAGAGAGAAGGGGGTGATGGAAAAGACCAAATTAACCTTGTTAATATAATAAAGAGTAATTGTGGGTGGGATGATGTGGCACCATATGGACCAAGCATTGGGTTTATTGGAGTTTTTCATTTAAAATGGGTTTTTTCCATATACTTCCCCTATATATATATATATTTAACAAGTGTACTTTGAAGTACAAGTGTTTGATGCTTTTAAGGTGATTAATTTGTTTGAGCCACGCACACCTCAGCTTTCATCTATTCAGTTTGCATCACCACATGTTGCCTTATTTTCCCTCTTCCAGACCATTCCTTCTTATCTCTGCCTCTACACCTCACCGACCAATTCCTGTCGTCGCCATCAACATCATCACTAGTGTTGAAAGTAACTTAAACTTGAAGGGTCAGAAGTGAAAATGATCAAGTCTACGGACGTTGCATATGGCAGCCTATTTTCATGTTTTGAATAAGTGAATAGCACCGTTGGAGTGGTTATGATCTCCGAATAGTATTGCCTGCTTATCAGGATTAGTTGTTATGTTCTAGCCTATAAATTTCCATTCATGTTTCCTTGTTTTGTATTCAGCAACACTTGATCATAAATAAAACTAAATCTGTGCTGCCTTCATTTATATATTGTGTTCATAGTTTTGATCATTTAACCAACAGTGGTATCAGAGCTAGACTTCTGATCTGCTAAGTGTTTTATCTGCACCAATGGCTGCACAACCTCAACCCCCAAACCAAAACAACTCACAAATAATACCCATTTTTAAAGGTGAAGGCTATGAATATTGAAGTATACGTATGAAGACTATACTCAGATCTCAGGAACTATGGGAGCTTGTTGAAAATGGTGTTCATGCCCGTGGAGATCAAGAAAGACAAAGAGAGAATCGAAGAAGAGATGCTAAAGCCATGGCTGTCATACAGCAAGGTATTCATGACAATCTTTTCTCTAGAATTGCAGGTGCTCACACTGAAAAAGAGACATGGGATACCTTGAAACTTGAGTTTCAAGGTGATACCCAAGTCCAAGCTGTCAAACTTCAGGGTTTTGATAAGGGAATTTGAGAATCTTTTCCATGGGAGAAAATGAACTGGTTGGTGACTGTAACAACCCGGTTCAGACCCCAAAAAAATTTTCGCGTATAATTATTATTATTGTGTAATAATCAAGAAACCAAGACATATATTAAGCGAGATGGTTATGTTCGAAACCTAAAACCAAACCATTATATATACATTATTACTAAATAATATACGTTACATGACCGGACCAATACGCCATACGAACCCGAACCGTGCCCCGTGTTTAGTCACCATTGGGGACACATGTCCCCTCCCTTGTTTACAACCATCAATATTTGAGAGCATCCATCTGTTCTTTTTAAGACTCATCACCTTAAAACTTTGACAACACACACACCTAACCTTATCATCTCCCCTTTATTTCACACACATACACCATCTGCTTCCCTGATCTCTTATTACATACTCACACCCATCTCATCTCTACACTACAACTCTTTCCCTCTCACTAATACTAATACCCAACTCCATCTTTATCAACACACCCACTACCCACCTTGACCCTATAAGAACCGAGAGAGAGACGGAGGAAAAGGAGGTTACCGGCAGCCCTGGCCTCCGGCCGGCTCCTCCCCTTTCCAACGACAGAAGCAAAGAACAACGATAATGATAGGGGTTCTGATGGAGACGATGATTGACGGTGATATGGGTTTTCAATCGGGTAAGATGTGCTCTCAAAGGTTCCACTCCAGATCTCTGGTGAGCAGAGGTAAAACCCCATCAGACGCCCCCTTTCTTTTCTATAAAGTAGGATTGGTTGAAGCTATGTTGACAAAGAATCAAGAGAAGGAAGGTTACGGTGGTGTTTGTGATGGTGAAACAACGGTAGCGGCCACCGGAGGAGGTCTCGAGTAGCAGACAGAGGCATTGGAGCTTGGGTTAAGGGTTGTTGACCCGGTCAACAAAAGTCAACAGAAAGTCAAACCGGGTCAACTGGTTGGTCAACAGAACACCGGTTGACCAAGTCAACTGGGAAGTCAAGATGGTTGACTTGTCAAACCAGTCAACGCTGGTCAACGTATAACAAAAGGTATAACCGAACCCAAACCTTATTAAATATAAACATTGGTATTATTAATTACATAATGCGTGTGGGACTTGACGAGCATATACGGACCGAAACCAAACCATGAGTTAGACGTATATACCTTGAACCCTTGATATTTGGAGTTGGACATAGAACTAATAACTCAGATGTTTGGACTAGCCATATGAACATTGGATAACTTGGAACTTTGAACACTTGGACACTGGACTTGAATATAATATATAATAGAATCGCCACATGTGAATATAAAACGAACCATGGCATTAATATAAGAACTTGGACACACTGGACATTAAAACTTAAGACACAAACTTTGACTATTAATTAGATATAAGACTTGGGCTTTGATATTTGGACAAAGATTCTGACTTAACTATAAATACTGACATGTATTAATAAATGTCATACTAACTTATATACTAGAACTTATATACTAGAGTGAATATTAGTTATGACATTAGACAATAATACTTGAAGTTGATCCTTGGGATTAGAATACAAGAACTCTACAATTTTACGATATAACTATTAAATCAAGGCGAGAAACTTAGAAATATACAAGCGCATACATTCGAGCAATGACTAGACATATTATTAATATTAATAATATCCATTAATCAAAGATGGTATAAAACTACTCCATTCATGAATAACTCTAAAAATATAATATCGAGACCATGTGCTCAAGCACGTCCCCACGCATAACCAGTACGAATAAAACCAAAGACTAATAATATGTGTTGACATAGGGCCCAACCAAGAGAATACCAGGAAGCGATACCAGGCACCCTGTATTATATTTAGGCTGTGCTACCAGGTGAGTTTCGTGAACTCTCCTCTTTTTACTTTTATAAATGTTTTGGGGTGACGCATGCTTCTAAACTGTTTTGTACATTGTTATGGGTGTTAGTTTTACAGAGCGTGATTACCTGCTTGCTTGTTATGCATACTAAACCAGGCACTCATTAACTCTAGGATAGAGCCGACTTAATATATGGGTAGTACTACTTGGGGAAATCCCCCACGCACAGTGGTCCAGCCTAGACCCGAAAACCCCCACTGAGACCGACGGGTCGTTGCGGCATATATTTTGCCATGGGAACCTATGTTGCAGAGCATAGGTTAGAACCTATAACAATAACGGGTATAGTTTCTACTGTTACATCTAGACATGGTTAGGCATGACACTAGATGCAGGGTTGAGTGGCCAGCTTATATTACTGTAACGCCATAACAAAAACCAGTAAACTTGTTTGATTACTAAAACTATTTGATGAACTAAACTTCGGGCGCCTAGTTAACTAAACACACGAACTCACCAACATTATTGTTGACCCAAACTATTTTAAGCATGTGTTCAGGTACCTGCTCTGGAGATACAAGGAATATTCGGTACGACTTGGAGTCACACCGATGGACGAACCAGCTGACAGACGGACGAACGAGAAACCATAGATATTATTCAAACCTTGTAAGATTGGAGATTAGATAAATGTATTATTGATTTAAATTGAAAGGTAAACAAATAATTATAAAAGAATAATTATTTTATATTGCTTCTGTTGTTTGCTTGCATTACGTACATGTTGTATCAATCTGTGATTTCGTCCAGGCCCTCCCGGGTCGGGGTGTGACAGTGACTATTTTTCACGAGTCATGGAAATAGTCAATCAACGTAGATCATATGGTGAACTTGTGGAGGATCAGAAAGTTGTAGAAAAGATTCTTAGAAGTCTATCTTCTAAGTTTGATTATGTGGTACCATCTATTGAGGTTGCATTTGACTTAACCACTCTCACTCTTGTGAGACTCATGGGGCCATTGCAATCTCAGGAGGCAAGAATGAACAGTAGAAATGGATCAAAGACACAAGAGAAAATGGATGAATAAGCTCTGCAGGTATTTCAAAGTCCTAAGAAAAGTTATAATGAAAACACAGGAAGCAGTTCCGGGGGTCGTGGAAGGTTTGGTACTAGAGGTAGAGGTAGAGGCCGTTCAAATGAAAGAAACAAGGTCCCACAACGTTACTTATGTAACCGAATGGGTCATGTGAAGAAGGAATGTTGGTACAATGATGAAGCACAAGCTAATGTGGCTGCAAACACTGAAAATGAAGATGATCAAGAAGAAGATCAGCACTTGTTCCTGGCTGTTATTGAATCAGAAGATGAAGCAAAATGAGAAGAAAGAGGACACCCAATCTTTCTTGCTTATGACAAACACAAGTGCCTCTACCAAAACAACTGATCTGTGGTTCATTGATTCTGGATGCTCGAACCATATGACATGGTGCAGATCAAGTTTCACTTCCCTAGATGAATCATTCAAATTGAATGTCAAACTTGGAGACAAAAAGAATATTGTTGTGGAAGGTATTGGACAAGTTCAGGTCAGTACACCTTCTGGTCAAGTTAAACTTATAGATGATGTGTATTATGCTCCTCAATTAGAATACAACTTGTTGAGTGTGGGACAACTGATGAGAAAGGGGTATGCTCTCTTGTTTGATGATGAGGCCTGCATTATTATAAACAAAAAAATCTGGTGTGACATTGATGAAAGTCAAGCTTGAAAAGAACAACATGTTCTTGATGGATATTTCCAAGTCTCCTCAAACTGTCAATGGTAACAAAAGTGATCAAGTTTCAAATCTGTGGCACCAAAGATTTGGCCATCTTCACTATCAAGGCTTACAACAACTTTCAGACCAAGGTATGGTTCTTGAGTTACCTAAAATAAATGCACTAAAAACTGTGAAGGCTGTATCCCGGGCAAGCAATCAAAACAGCCTTTTCACCCAAACAAATGGAGATCAACACACAAACTACAGTTAGTATACTCAGATGTGTGTGGACCTATGCAAGTCCCAAGTTTGGGTGGCAGCAAGTATTTTGTGTTATTTATAGATGACTTTACACGTATATGTTGGGTGTACTTCATAGAAAAGAAATCTTAAGTATTTTCAAAATTCTAAACTTTCAAAGCCTTGATAGAAAAAGAAAGCAGCAGTAAGAACAAGTCTCTTAAGACTGATAGGGGGGAGAATATACCTCAAATGAATTTAATAATTTCTTAAAAGAACATGGAATACAGAGATTATTAACTCCTCCCTACACTCCTGAACACAATGGAGTGTCAGAAAGAAAGAACAGAACTGTTGTGGACCTCATGAAAAGCATGTTAAAAGCTAAAAAATTGCCTAAGTTATTTTGGGCAGAAGCCACAACTACTTTTTCACATTACTAAACATGTCTCCTACAAAGAAGGCTACTGTCATTTTCTGTGACAATAGTTCAACTGTTTGTCTTTCAAACAATCCAGTTCTACATAATAAAGTTAAACACATTGCTTTGAAATATCATTTCATTAGAGATATGGTGATAAAAGAAGAAGTGTTTTGTGGAACCAATGATCAGGCAGCTGATGGTTTAACTAAGGCTCTCAATCGTGAGAAATTTGAGACATTCAGAGATATGATGGGTATGAAAGAGTTTGAGTTATGGAGGGGTGTTGAAAGTAACTCAAACTTGAAGGGTCAGAAGTGAAAATGATCAAGTCTATGGACGTTGCATGGCAGCCTATTTTCATGCTTTGAATGGTGAATAACACCGTTACACTGTGTTCCCGAGTTTCATTAAAGGATGGAAGAGAAAGGATCTCTCTCCTCTTCCATTCTCTCCAATTCCTTCCAAATTGGAAAGATTGAAAATCACACTAAAATCCTCTTTATTATCCCTCTCATTCTCTCCCTTTCCCTCCTACAAAAAACTCTGGAACACATTTTTTTCCAACTTCCTTCCCAATCCTTTCTCTTCCATCCTTTAATGAAACTCTGGAACATAATGTTAGAGTGGTTATGATCTCGGAATAGTATTGCCTGCTTATCAGGATTAGTTGTTATGTTCTAGCCTATAAATTTCCATTCATGTTTCCTTGTTTTGTATTCAGCAACACTTAATCATTAATAAAACTAAGGGTCTGTTTGGTATGGGGTAATGGAATGGAAAAGGAATGGAATGGACGAGGTAATGGAATGGACAAGGTAATGGAATGGATCATTACCATTCCATGTCTTGTTTGGTTGCCATGTGGGAATGAAACAAAACATTATTTTGTGTTGTTGGATATACATAAAAGACGAAGGAATAAAATCGGTGGTTAGCGGCGGTGGTGGGTGGTGGTCAGTGGCGGTGGAGTTATGTGGCGGTAGCGGTGGTGGTGGGTGGCTGCAGCGACGGTGGAAGGCGGAGGTGGATGGCTGTGAATCTGTGATGGGTGGGCGACGATGATGAGTAGTGGCGGTGGTAGTGATGGTAGGTGGTGGTGTGTGGCGGTAGCGTGGTGGTGGGTGGCGGCAACGGTGGCGATGGGTGGAGGTGGATGGCGGTGATGGTGGGTGGGTGACGATGGTGAGCAGTGGCAGTGGTGGGTGGCGGCAGTAGTGGTGGGTAAAGGAAATTGTGGTAAGTGACGGTGGCGGGTGGTGGAGGCGTCGGTGGGTGGGTGATGGTAGTGGGCGCGGTGGGTGGTGTTGGATGGCGGTGGGTAAGTGACGGTGGTGGGTGGCGGCGACGGTGGTGGGTAGGTGTGTGAAGGTAGCGGGTGGCGGCGACGACGGTGGTGGGTGGTGGTGACAGCGGTGGTGGGCGACAGTGGTGGGTGGTGGCGACAGCGGTGGTGGGTGGTGACGATGGTGGTGAGTGGTGGGTGGTGGTGGTGGGGGGTTATGGTGTTGTTAGTAAAGGGTGAATGATTGATGGAATGAAAAAAAAAACATCGGGGTGGGTGGAATGGTTTTGAGGGAATGGAATGCCTTGTGGAATGGATGATTCCATTCCTTTAACCAACCAAACACACTATTTTTCATTACCTCGTAATGGTCCATTCCATTTCCCCTTCCATTCTACCATACCAAACGCTACCTAAATCTGTGCTACCTTCATTTATATATTGTGTTTATAGTTTTGATCATTTAACCAACAACTAGTACCGTCCTCCGTTAACTCCTCCATCGTCACCATCAACATCGTCGCCACCGTCCTTTGTCGCAAGGATGGTGGTGTCGTTTTAGGTGTGATGTGTGCGGTGATGATGGTGCTGGTGATCGTCGGTTACACCGCTTCCGGCCACCTTCTAGGTCGACCTGCACTCGGCTTTGGTTTGGTATGTTATATTTTTTCCTTATTGGTAGCCTGTTACTTGGTTATGATGAGTTAAACGTTTTTGCCGACATTTGATGATAATGGCGTCGCGAGGATGGCGGAAAGTGGATTTTAACCCGCAACCCGGCTTGAAGCCAAGGTTTATGAATACTCTAAACCATAGTTTCCTAACAAGGTTTTAGAATACTCTGAACCATACTTACCTCGAACCATACTTACCTAAGTCTTGGATTTGTGATTGAAAATACATGTTATTACTTTACTTCTATTTCTAATGGATAGGGTAATATTTGTAACGTGTGTTGGGCGTTGACGGCTATGATGATGAACCAGAGGTTATCTACCTGGATTATGCTTTCGAGGCATCACATTGTTTACGTGTAGCAACCTGAGTGCAGGTCATCTTTATGAGGTTATGTGTTAAATGTGTGATATTGATCTTTGATGTCAAACAGGGCAATGACTTGATCTTGGGTTTAATTATTTGTGTGTAAAATAATAATTATTGGAAACATAAGCTAAAAAGTCTGTCGTTCAATTTAGGTTTGGGCATTTGGTCGGATGAATTCGAGTGTCAATCTAACCAGGCTAGCATTACTTGCGAGGGGCGTACAGTGGCTTGGGATAAGCTTTCAATTCAAATCCTAATTCTTTTGTTCATAGTTAATCACTTATGTCTTCTTTGTTTCAACAAGGGAAGGGCTACCCCTTATTTGCATCAGTGATTAAGGTATGCAGCTTTATTTTCCTTGAACATGTACTACCCTTATTAGCTAATTTGTTTACTAACACATAACAAGAAAATTTTTGTGTACTAGATATTGTAGTTATAAATATTTTCAATGATATTATGTTAGGTATATATCAACCAGATGGGGAATGGATTTCAGCAAAATTTACGGTTGCAAATTTGGTGCGAGGTTCGAATCATCAGGAAATGGGCTCCTTTCAGTTGCAAAAGCAGATATCGATAAATATTATATTGACAAACAGGTAATTAATACTAATATCTACGCTCAGATGTTGTCTAACCTTTATTCTTTTACACATCAAACAGGGCGATGCAATCCAGGGCCTTGCCGATATTCAATACATGGACTATTTTGTGAGTAAATATATGTGGGCATATATTTGGTGATCAGGGATCATAAATAATGACTTGCTAAAACTTAAGTCTACTCATGAGATTAGTTGACAAGAGACAAATATACCAACACATATGGGATATAGAAAAGAGCAGAACATATATATTTCTTTGTAGCAGCAGGAGATTTTTCCTTTGTATCCAAGAGGCCATACCCATTCTTTGTATATTGGCTGCACTTTGCATTCAAATGACTTGATCTTTTATATTTCTCTAATTCAATTACCAGTACATAGATATTGGGCTTTGATAAGTTGGGAGATCTATAAATGGATTATCTTTTACTAGCCCATTGGGCTCATTATTGGGCTCATTATTCTTGACCTATGTCTTGAACCTTTTGAACCTTTATGTGAACCGGGTGTTATTGTTTTAATTGTTGAGTAAGTTGTTGAGATATTTTGCAGGGATAATTGTGAGCCGTTGGATCTCTTTAATTGTGGCCGTTGATCTTTTAGCTGGAAGCTTATGGGATTTCTATATAAACTACGGTTATCGTTCATTATTGTTTTAGTCTCTCTTTATCTCTTTCTCTCTGTATCAGTCTAGGGTTTGTTAGGTATAATCTCTTTGTATTAGACTAAACGGAGTGGGGCGGGAAGGGGGGGAATACCGCCGCAGGCTGGCGTGGAGGTGGCGTGGAGGGGGGGGGGGCGGGAAGGATCTCACCGGCGTGGGGGGGAGAGTGAACCCACGTGGCACTTTGCTATTGGGGGAAAAATTGGCAACGGTCACTTTTAAAAAAAAAAAAAAAAAAAAAAAAAAAATTTAAAATTCCAAACGGTCAATTATGCAACGGTCAAAAAAAAAATTTATAAATTACCCCCATTTCACTACAAAACACCCACTTTAACCAAATTTTATACAACTTTCAACCAAATTTTATACACTTCTCATCCAATTTTTATACACTTCCTCAACCAACAATGAACCCATACAACCGAGGCTTCGACCCGAACAACCCATACGCGTACGTCCCAAACCCGAATACACCACCGGTTCGCCCGATCCCAAACCGTCCACCCCATCCTTCACCTTGTCCCGACTACGCCGGTTATGCCGGTTTTATTAGTGGCCAAATTTATCCGAATTTCCCATTCAATGATTCTCTCGTTCCTTCACAACTTCCTTTAACCCAAACCGTACCCGAAACACAACCCCAAAATGTCGCGGGATCATCTTCGGGTAAAAACCCCCCTGCAAAAAGAAGTCACAGGAGGAAGACGGCGGAAGAGAAAGCATTAGCCGCCGCTAACCGCCAACCACTTAAGTGGACACCTCAAGAAGAGCTTGCATTAACCAAAGCGTGGATTAGCGAGTCCGAAAAAGAGCAAGGTATTTGTAATAAATTTTTTAACATGAAATTTTTTTTATAATATTACTAATAATTTTTTTTTTGTAGGAACAAGTCGCCACAAAAACGACTTCTGGGACGACATCAACAAAGTGTTCCATGTGTTGATGGAAAAAGACTTCTATCGAGCAAACGATAGTCTCTCGTCCAAGTGGACAGAGATAAACAGGGCAATGAACGCGTTTCACCCGCATTATTATCACGCAAGAAACAATCCAAGAAGCGGTGAAACGGACACTGACAGCCTGAGCCGGTCGCTACAAGCGTATCGTCTCGAAACCGGGCTCGAATTCAAGTTTCTTCATTGTTGGGAAGTCGCCAAGAACCATTCAAGATGGGCGTTCGTCCCCACTGCAAGCAACTCCGCAAAAAGGTCGAAAACATGATCGTCAAGAAACCGTCAAACTGATCCTGAAAACGTAGAGGCCGTTAATTTGGATGATGACGAGTTTGAAGAGGAATTGAGTCGCCCACCCGGTAGAGATAAGTCAAAAAAGAGGGCGCAAAAATCTACTGCCTCGGGTTCGGGTTCTGGATCAACCGGCGCTTACAGCGCTGACTTGCAAGATTTAAATGCCACCATGATTCAGTTCAATACGATTCAAGAAAAAATGCTCGAGGAGAAAAAAAATATTCGCGAAGCGTTTGAAAAAAAATTGACTATGAAAGAGCGCAAATTGTCTATCAGAGAGCAGCACGAAAAACGCGAGGATTTGAAATTTCTCGCCATGAACACCGACCATATGCAAGGGCCGGAGTTAGAGATGACGCTTCAAATGAAGCGTGATATTATCGAAAAATATAATCTGAAATGATTTGTTAGTTTTTAATTTTTTAAGGTTTTATTGTATTTTTTTTAATTTTCTAGGTTTTTTTTTGTATTTTTCTAGGTTTGTTATTAATAAAAAGTATTTATTATTATTATTGTTTTATATAAAAAGTTAAAAAAAAAAAGAAAATAAAATGCCACATGGCACTTCCCCCCACCTCTCCCCCCCCCCCCCCCCCCCACCACTCCTTATAGTCTTATGTTCTTTCTTCTTCGTCTCATGATCTACTGGTCTAACTAATCAGTAGATCTTGTGATAGACTTTGTATTATTGTTGTTGATTTAGATCTCAGTGTATTATCTGAGATCAAGGGTTCTCGGGGGTACTTTTGGGGTTGGATAAATAAGATCTTGTCACCTTGTTTTGTCACCTACATCCTTTGTTCTTTGTGATTGAGTTTGTATTATTTCTGTTCGTTGTTTGTTGTACGAATCAAACCCTAAATTTCTACAAGATTCATGGAATCTTTACTTTTCACCAAAAGTTAGTTTTAATGGTAATTTAGATGTAGTATTTAACACCTTTTTTAACAAACTAACATAACTGTTATCGTCGCTTGGTCACTTTGACCACCATAGTAGAATATACATGTTAGAATTAATGGGTTTGTTTATAAAGCTCAAGCAAGACAGTTGTGTTCGACATTGATGGTTAGTTGGTTACTAATGATTAAAGTGGAAGATTTGGCCGAATGTTGCATGTGATACAGCGCCATGTTTGTTTATAACTGTTTTTGTGCAGCGAAGCGCGCGGACATAATACTAGTTGAAAACAATTACAGAGAAAAAAGTTAATGGTAAAGAATTTTAGGGTTTGTTTTGTTTGTAGTCTGCAAAAGCATGTTAGAGAATTGAAATACAATGACATTGCATACACAATTCTCAGGAAGGGAATCTTACAAAGTAAATGGACTTTTGCCTGAGTGGTGGAGTAGCATTTTCATTTATTTGGAGTGTTTTTTAACCTATAATAAATTACAAAACGAAACTTTAATTACAAAATAGGTTGTTTAATTTGTGAAATGTATTACTTAATTTATGCTTTTATTAGAAAAAAAAAAACTATATTTACACCTAAAAATAGTGTATACAAATACTTATCTGGGAGTTGTCAAATTACTACATATATTAATTACTAACATAACGAGGAACAGTATTTAAACTTTCACGGCGTCAGCATTTTAACGGCATTTCCTTTGTCCTATACAACATAATTAATGCTCCTTCAAAAGTAACCCTACACAAACTAACCCCCATCGTCTTCTCAAGCTGAGCAGCTACACCACCTGCAATCCACCATCTTGACTCTTGAACCACCCAAACTCTTGCATTTGCAGTCGTAACGAATCACCCGAACCCCTGCATCTATGGCCGTCACGAATAACGAGCTGTGTCCTAAACCGAATTCACCGTCTCTCCTACCATGGCTGTCTGAGTTTCCGACCTCTTTTCTCGAACTCCGACCACCGCTACGTAAGGCGTTGGATTGCTTTGGTTTAGTATTTCATTCAATTTGTTTTAGGTGCAGGGGAGATGATAGCCAACTGTTACTCTTTAAGGTAACTATTTCTTTTCTCAATTTGTTTTGATTAATCATTTTGGTTAGCTTTGTGTAGCTAACCACCGTAGGTTGTTTATAGGCGACAATATGAACAAGATTTGTGATGAAGACCATGATTAAAAAAGTGACATTTTTTTGTTGCTTTTTTCAAGGTTTTTAGTGGATCTGAGATGAAGAAGGAGGTGGTTTATGGGGGTTGGAATTATTGAAGTTAAACTAGATTTTGGTAGCTTTAATTTGGATATGATGATTTATGTTTCAAAAAATTATGTGCTTCATGTCGTAATTTTTTTACTTTAGTTAATATAGGCATAGAAGTGGATACGGTTAGATGGCACTGGCCTGGTGGCTGCGGTTAGGCGGTGCTGCTAATTTGCTATGGTATCATTGCGTTTATGTTTAAATTCTGTTAAAATTTCATGTTATCCTCATGCACGGAGCGCGTGTGTAATCTACTAGTTTATATTCTGTTTTATGTCATAAAGTAGTTCTTTTTTTTTTTTTGTTACTTTTCTATGCTTTGTTACTTTTATGCTTTTATCATAGTAGTTACAGACACATATGTAATTGATATTGGTTTGTTTTTTAAGTTACCGATGTTATCTTATCCACATATATGTAATCTGTAATCATATATTATATTCATATGTCATTGGACTTCATTTTATAGGATATTTACATTTTTTACGGAAGCAATGAAAAGTTCAATATATATGTAATACAAGCTATTTTTTTTGTAAACATTGATTTTATAAATAATGGGAATAAACTAGACACACTTTTTTAAAAAAAAAAATCATTTTTTTATAGAAGTGGCTAAAAAAAACTTAAACCTCAATGTTTACCCCATTTATGAAGACTCCAAAATATGATTTTCAAAGTAGCTTGGCAAATGATCTGGTAACATCATTTGATTGACAAGTGCTTGCAACAAGTTAGCAGCAAGCCAACAGTACTCAAATTAGAATCATTTACATAAATGGGGGTTTATTATTTTACAAATTACATTTGGGGGGTATTGGGGGAAAAAACCAATATTGGTGATTTATATAAACCAATTGGCGGTATCAAAAAAATAAAAACTAGATGCCGCCAAATGGGTTGGCGGTATCACTTAGGCTTTTGTCAGTGGGTTAGATGCCGCCAATTGAAGTAGAGGGATCAAAAAAAAAAAAGCTAGATGCCGCCAAATGAAATGGAGGGGTCACCTCTTGATGCCGCCAATCGGGTTAGAGGTGTCATTGATGCCGCCAATTGATTTGGTGTGTTCTTCAATATTGCTGTCATGATCCCGCCAATCCATTTTCATGCATTAAAACCAGCAAATGAAAATCAGTCTTCACCTGCAAACCATGCAGCCTATAAGACACACTCACAAGGTCTCTAGCATTGCATGCAATGGTCTTGTAAGTTGCAGATGATTTGATAGGCAAATAGTGTTCTTGGGAGTGTAAGAATTCAGGCTTTGAAGGTTATAAAATGGAGGTTGAGGTGAAGAAGGAGCACCACCCACATCCAAGAACACACCATCAACACTACAATCTCCATCTGAAACCTTTGAAATTTATAAAAAATCATACCAACCAAATTCCTCCCACCATGAATCAAAACATGAACTTACACCCTGGTCCCCTAAACGACGATGTGTTGTATCTGCGTGATCGACATCGTGCCTTTCACGTTTTCACAGACGAGGAAAACTTCAATAGAGTTATGATGGTAAAGCGTAGCGATAGAGCCATATGGAGGTTACTTCGTGACCACCCTGTTGTAGGACGGGTTCGTCACCTTATCGATGCTGCAGGGTTTGGTGGCCTCATAGATTGTGGTTATCGATACGTTGACCACTCCTTGACAACAGCTTTGGTGGAACGATGGAGGCCCGAAACTCACACGTTCCACCTTCCATTTGGTGAAGCTACTGTCACCTTACAAGATGTTAACGTCTTGTGGGGGTTACCTATTGAGGGAGTTGTTGTGTCTGGGGTAGATGATAATTTGTCTACTGCCGACGCAATAGCGTTGTGCCGACGATTCTTAGGTGTTATGCCTACAGAGGCCCAAATGTCCGGCAAGTCCGTTTTGGGTACTGTTATTATTGATAAACTAAAGCAGGACTTTGTTGAAGCAGAGGCTACGGATAAAGAGTGCATTTTTCGTGCTCGTTTAATCCTTTTCTTTTTGATCGGTTCCACCTTACTCCCTGATAATAATAATAATAATAATAGAATAAATGTTTTTACTTAAGATTTTTACGAGACATGAACCGTACAGCATCTTATAGCTGGGGCAGTGCGGTTCTGGCTTGTTTATACAGGCGGCTTTGTGATGCCACCCAGCCGGATAGGAAAGCCGTGACCGGACCCATGATGCTCCTTCAAGTATGGGCATGGGAGAGGATTCGGTGTCTCACGCCACGACCACCCTCAAACCGGTTTGATTATACTTGCCCGATAGCGGCTCGGTATATATCGCAAATCCCAGTTTGATTATACTTGCCTGCATGGCATCCCTTTGTATTTGTTTTTCTGAACACGTTTTTTAACATGTTAATTTTGTAGGTGGCGAGACCGGCGGTTAAACTTCGCGGAGGTGGCCACACACTGCCTCAAGGCATACCGTTCACAGCTACAATCGTTGGACGAGGAGATGGTATGTTAGTAATTATTTTTAGTTTTTTGTATGTATTAATCATGCATTTATTGTGTTTTGTTACTGACTTAAGTGTTTGTTTTTAGTTCAACTGGACCCCCTACAACTCGGTTTTGGACCGACTACCGGCAATGTGCTCAAACGGGATGGAAAGCTGGAGGAGTTGCTGTCCCCTTATATGCTTCGAGATCGTTGAGCATCATTACCCTCAACGGGTTTTGAGGCAATTCGGCATGGTCCAGTACATACCTCCCCAGATAACCTTAGCCGTACCCACGGCTCGGCTTGAAAAACTGCATGCTTTGGGGCGGCAAGGACTCAACGGGGCGGACTGGATGAGTAGGCATGAAGCCTACGTCAATGCATGGAATAACCGTCGTAACACGGTTATCCGCTCTGAACTCATAAGGACAGCTTCAACCGAGCCCGGTTATATGCAATGGTATATGGGGCGTACCGTTGCATTTATTGGAAATCCGGGTGTAGCACCGGCCCCAGCTGGCGGTTTCCAAGACGACGGTGCTAGAATCCAGTTGATGGTAAAGCATTTTTACGTGCCTAATTCATACATTAATTATTTTCGCAATTTGGTGTTTCTAACTAAAAATTTTGTTTGCAGAGGGATGCCATGGGTGATATTTACCGGTCATCTCAGGAGGCCTTTAATAATCCTCAGGCATTCGCCACGCAGCTTGAGCGCATACAAAACACGGCGTTTCACAGTATGATGATGTCACACAATGCCGGACACTTACAAAATCCGACGCATCTTACCATGGACGCCGTTGACTTGTCGGCACCTGCACGGCCTCAAAGGGTGCGCCGGCGACGCGCTCCCCGTCAGGTGCCGGAAAACGTGCCGGAAAATGAAGACCAAGCTGCTGGAAGTCACTATGACAATGACGCTGGGTTTCGTGCATCTATTGCGGCCAGCAACAATCAGAACCAGACCGGGGGATATGTCCCGCAATTCATGGACAGTGGATTGGACCAGATGGGAACTCCATTTGGATTGGGTGGATCATTCGTACAGGGAACTGGTCATGTTGGTGGGTCCGGTGGCAGTCAACCGGGGGAGATAGGTCCGCTAGCTAACTTTCGTGCAGGCGGAATTGGCATCGGAGATAGTTGGGCATTTCCTTCATCACCGGGTTACGTAACGCCTGTTGGACAGGGGTTGGCACGGTTTGATCACGACCTTTTTAGTGATTTTCATTACCATGCCCCGCATAATTCGTGTGATGAAGGACCTTCAAGCCGGCCAGGACCATCGACCACGCTGAATTTAAACCTCTTTCCTGATGATGAGTACGGTAATGAAGGAGCACCACCCGCCAACCAACCACCCAGGAGGCAATCTGAACGTCTTCAGAATCAGGGACCCTCGAACAATCTGGACTGGTTTAACTAGTAACATTGTCGAATTCAAGTGTGTTCATAATTACTTGTTGTAACATTTTGATTTGCTTTTATAACATTAATTATTGATTTGCTTTATAAATATATGAATATATGAATCGTTTAGCCACCTGTGATTCGAACATTGATTTGCTTTATAAAATTAAAATCCAAATAAAAGCGTTAAACACTAAAACAAGATTACGTAATCATTTATCGGTGGCCCGAAAACGGCTCGGAGGTGTTTTTCTCAAAACCCACACTATGTTGAAAACGGGCCAGGCTGCCCTCTTTGGGCCTCTGTGCAGCCTGACTGGGCCTGCCGAACAGGTAACCTGACTGACGGACGCGTTGCCCTTGGGTAACACACGGGCGTCGCACGAAGTCCGGGCGGTTTTCGGGTCTCCGGGGCCTGATCCCGGTGGGCCGAAAACGGCTCGGAGGGATAGATTTATTTAAATCAAATAATAACACACAGACTTTCCATTTTTGGAATGTCTCAAACAAATAATACAAATATGATAGATTTATTTAAAACAAATATTACAAATTTATTTAACAACTGTTTTTCAAAACTAGTCACTCAAACTATACAATCTACGGATTTACAAGACACTATATTTTCCGAGATCACCTATTCCAATATTCTACCACCGTTTCTTGTTGCATAGTTCATTAAGTTTCTGTTTCGCACCTTCAATCACAATTGCTTTGTTGAAATCAACAATAGCTTGTGTTGTGCACCCAGAAACTTCTCTTTTCCAGTCAGCGGGAACTCAGGACCGCATTCAGATTCAAACCCATCTGAATTTGATCCAGGAGAACATGGTTCTACCTGTTGAATATGTGTACCAAATCTACAGGTACCCAATGTTCAAACCAGCCTGCCATACGAAAGTAGTACGGTGAAGAATCGCATCATCCGTTGCCGGACAGGTCGCTAATGACGTGATGTGATTCATCAACACCGGATGGCGTGGGTTTGTCTGGAAAGTAGACCCGCCTAAAGAGCCTGTTGGAATGTCCAGCGTTGGTAGACTAGAGGCCCAATACCCCCCAACGATCCATAACTCTCTAATATTTTAAACTAAACCCTCAATGTTGCATTCTACACGTGTTATACCACGTGTAGATGTATTGAGAGGTGTAGTTTAATGTGGATGTAACACCGATCCAAAAACACCGCCTTTTTGGACCCCAGAAAAGCGATGCCAAGCGGGGGATGAAACGGCAGACGATGCTGTTAAGCATGACTCGTCCCCGCCGAAAACAGTTAAAACTTCATGTGAATGTAACATCGACCCAATATCAATAAAAAACCGTACCATCCAGAACAATTGCAGGAAAAGTATTATATCTTATATTGGGGGGGGGGGGGGGGTTTATTGTGGTTTGTATGTATTTGTATAGGTGTGGAATGGGATGGAGAGAATGGGCAGAGGCCTCGACTTATATAAGAAATGAAGCATAGAACACAATTGGCGGCATCAATACCATAGAATTGTTTGGCGGCTTCAAATACAAACTCTCATTTGGCGGCATCAAGGTATTGTTAATTAGATGCCGCCAATTGGTTTATATACATCACCAATATTGGTTTTTTCCCCCAATACCCCCCAAATGTAATTTGTAAAATAATAAACCCCCATTTATGTAAATGATTCCTCAAATTAATTTCAAGGTTTACTTTTGTACCATTATATATTATTTTAATATAAAACAATTCAAATGAAAAATGCAAATTCATAAGACTATTCGGAGTGGTGGGGAAAGAGGTGGATGAAGCGTCATGTGGCACTTGTGGGACCCTTATGGAGGGGAAAAAAATGTGGGGAGTGGAAGGGGGAAGAGGGGGGGGAGGAAATAATATTATATTGTGTTAAAGTTAAAAAAAAAAAACCTGACCAATCATGAAGTGCCACGTGTCCCAAGCCATTTGCCCCACGCCGGTGACAAAACACATGCCTGAACTAATATTCTACAAGACAAAATGGTGGCATTGAGGTGAAATTTGTTGTTTTTGATGTGGTCCTATTTCTTTTATTTTATTTATTAATATTAATTATTTGTTTTTATATTATTATTATTAATATTGAGAATAGAGGCTTGTGTTTGTGACTTTTGTTCTATCAATGATCGTTTTTATCATTTATTATTCTTAAAAAGATTATTTAACTCTAAACGTATGAAAAACTTATAAACGTTTGTTGCGTTATAATTAGCATCTATGATGATACCTTTATCTTCTAGCTAGGATTGATATCAACGTCCTGTTACAATGCACGAGTTACAAATTTGTCTCTGGATAGTAATAATTTTACCTGAAAGTTGAGTAAAAATGATACAACTTGAAAATATTTACTTCGTCAAATTTATCTATACTATATATAACATAATGTATTTCATAAATGGTATTTTATCCATGCAATATATCACGACAGAACTGATAAACTAGCCGAGAACAAGTACCACCTTGTAAGTTGTCGCCGCCACTTCAACATGCGACATAAAATGTATGATGATTAGTCGATAACGAGTGCCCATTATAAATTGTGTTCCCCGCCGCATCACGCGGGTACCCACTAGTATTGTATGGTGTAAAATTCCTTCTCGAATTCTTAACTTCATAATAATGTTTGAATTATATTAAAATTTGACTTTGTTACTATTCATAAATCCTAGTCAAGATTTTATTTTCATATATCTATACAAATATCAACTTAACGTTTAAAAATAATGGCATTAAAAAAAATTCACTCCCTTTCTATCTCCCACTGATACATCCTATTCCGGTTTATTTGCAACTTTGATAACCGCTTCCTTCTAAACATACAAAAACCGAATTAGCCGACCAATGTTCATGCAGTCTTCTTTCTTCCCTTCTTATGTTTTAATTGTCATTTTACTCATTGCATTGTTTTGTATGATGGTTCCGGCGTATGCCTTTACCCGACCAACCATTGCGTCTTAACGACCCATTGTTCTCAACGTCTTCTTTCTCCCCTTTTGTTTTTTTACTTTTGTTTCCTCATCATTTTAAGCTGGGGTTTGATGCAAATGGTGATGAAGGGATTGAAATCGACGTCGGTTGAGTTCACAGATCTGTAAGCTAGTGGTGGGTAGGAGTTACGCCAAGAGGCAGTGTTAAAGATTGAAACCACAAACTCGGATCGAAAGTCGCAAACGAATCGAGCAAACGATAAACGCAAATCTTTTATTACACAGGTATTTCTTTTGGATGTGTAGATGAAAGTTTTTATGCTATATACGGTTTACACCAAATTTTCAAACAGAGAAAGGAAGACAGCAAATCAAGGTTACCGATTTTCCTTTCATGTTTAGTTTACTTTTAGTTTTCATCTCTTTGCAATAAAAGGGTATTATTTTTATTTTAATAATTAGCCAGATTCAAATATATATTTTCTCATCTTTCTTTCGTGAGAAATAAATGATAGATGCTCTACTTTTATAAAACACTAGCAGGGCGAAAACGTAATTCAAACATTCAAACGATTAAAAGAATCAATATGTAAGGTGTATGTTTGTGTGTGTAAGCACATCTTCTTCGCAATGGGGTAATGTTTTATATGTTATATGATAGCATGCTACGTTCTATATACCGTATGCAATTTGACATACATGCCAGTAAAAAAATGAAAGTAGGAGTTTGACTCATTAGTAACTATTATTATACTAATAATCCTACTCAATATGTTCAAAGTGCCAAATCTGGAGAGATTACCGAGGAGAAGAAATCATAGGGACCTTTATAAGATCCACATTAAGAGGAGGTTGAAATGGCTCATATGTAATCAGCCTGCAAAGAAGCATACCCATAAGTTTTTTCACATGATAAAATCAATGCAATACAACTACTAATTAAGTGCAACATAGATTTCTATAAGTTGCATCAGAAAGTGAAATTGAATGTTAGGTTATTTGAAAATATTCCACATAAGACACTTCAAATTGAGAAAACCTTGCAAACTCTGTCATAGCCATTGATCAAGTTTGATCAATGGTCAAGGTACATCCCCTATTTATTAAAAAGTCATATGGAAAAGTATGAGAGATAGTGTAGGAAAGGTAGAAGGGTAAAAGACCACCTCTTCTCTTTTCATCAATCACATCATATTTCTCTCTCCACCTTCTATCTCCTCACATTCTCTTTTCTTAACTTTCTCTCTCCACATTCTCTCTATCTACATCTGTTTTCACTTATTAATTTAAACATTTAGATTTATTAATTTTTATTTTATTAAACCAGATTTTGTTGTTTATTAGAGTGCAAGGAGTGTGTGGGTGGTTGGGCCCCCTTGAGAGTGAGTTGGCATATTTTGATTGGCCTCTTTTATTTTAAACTTTAACACACAAACTAAATAATATAATATTATTCTCTTCGCCCCCTTCCACTCTCCACAATTTTCACTTTTTAAACACGGGTCCTACAAATGCCACATGACGCTTCATACCCCTCTTCCCTCCTATAGTCTTATAGTTGTACCAAATTGGCTTGTTGAATTTTGTAATAACATACTACTCTATGTATCAATCCTTTCAAACCATAATCTTTGTTGTTTAATAACAATTAGGTGCAAACAAATGGAGGTTGAAAACATATCCCCATTAAAGTGCAGGTCCACCGTAAAAGTCAGAGTATAAAGAAGCTATTTAGACTATACGAAACTTGGGTTTGTTTAGTGGCCAATCATGTAAGTTCACAGTTACTAGCCCATACCAGTGTTGCAAATACAAAGGTTTCCACTTTTTTTTCCAGGGAATTGTCATCATTCAGGCTTTGGCTCTGAGTGCTAACCGATATTAGCCTCTACTACTGCCGTAAATATCAAGGTTTCCAATTTTTTTTTCAGTGAATTGTCATCCAGATGGACAGATGGTTCATAATGCTATCCACTTTTTTTATGTAATAGTGTGCACTTTGATTCTATCTCTTAGGTGGTTTATTTCTTTTTTGGGGCTTTTCTCAGAAGCGTTATTGTCATTGAAAAATACTTAAAAGGATGATCCATGTTGATACATATTTAAGTACATGAATTCTACCTTTTGTAACCAACCTTATCAACAATATATAAAGTACCCCGCCGCATCGTCGCGGGTCATCCCCTAGTTTAGTATAATATTAAGGTAAGTATGGATATAGCCAAATTGTCTTAACAATTCTTTCATTATAACCAATTGATCACCCATGTAGACAAGAGAAAATGTATTAAATTGGGTATTTTTTTGATTAATAGTTTTTTCATACTATGTTTAGTTTTTAACTAGCAACATAAGTTAGGAATTTCCACATGAAATAGAAAATGTGTTTTGTTATGAAGTTGTGACAATTTAAGTTGAACTAATTAATTAAAGACTAACTAGGAGAAATCATGATGATAAACTAATGAAGGAACCCATATGGATGCAAAATACTTGTAACATATAACTTTTGTTATGGTTTCACGGTTATTTACTTAAAATGAATTTTGTACTAAACATGCAACTTATTTTGTTATGAACATGAATATTGATCTTTTTGGGACATTAATCGTGTCAGGTTAACAGGTTCCAAATTGGCGTGTTGAATTAAGTTGTACTCGAACATGATCCATGTCCACATTCATGTAAAAAAATCTACTCATAAGTCATAACCTGCGCACATGTCTATATGATTAGTTAAATGGTTTAAACACCTAAACATGTCAAATTAGGGGCGAAATACATTTTTAGTGAAATTTTTTTCTTCTTCTTCATTTTATGTATCTGCTACCCTTGATTTTTTTTTTTTTTTTTTTTTTTTTTTTTTTTTTTTTAGAATGGGCTACCCCTCAACTTTCTTTCTAGATCTGTCATTGCACATATATATCGACGACACTGCAATTGATTAAAAGAAGCATTAGTTGTAAGATGATAAGAAACATATGCACATCAGTAATCTATCAAGATTTCACACCATGGTTATGCAAATGACATTGAAGAACATATTTTCAAATTTCCACTTTCTATGGTATGAATGTTCTAGATCCTATCCAATGCTTTTATCTCAATCACCCATTTCATTGTTGTTGGGTTAACAAAACAAACTTATTTTTATTGTAGGGGTCTGCTATATTTCGCATTGTTGGGGGAGCTAGGCAATTGTTGCATGGTATTATACGAGTTTAAGATCATCTTACATATTTACAGGTGCTTTGTATTTTGTAAAAGGAAATTGGGATTCAGAATGTGAAAGTTATAACACGTTTTAGTTTGTATGAACAGAACCAAAAATTTCGAACTCTAGACTGAATCTCATTTTCTTTTCTTGAAATGATTAATAAACAGTTGAATTGACGATCCTAAAAAAGAATTACTTCATTAACCAATGACTTTAAACTTTAAAGATCCACCGTTTCCGTTAGTGCAAAGACAAATTTGTACGCATGAATCTTATTGATTTATGATATTATCATGTTATTAAGCAATGTGCAATCTGGAGAGTTTTTGACACTGTTTACAACCAACTTATGTTGTCATTTTAAGTATGCTGGAAGTGACTAACTTCTATGAAAATAAATCAATCAAGTTATTGGAATGATTGTAGTTGTCTATTCTAGATAATTCATTTAGACCATGTGTAATGGACATTATATAGGCATGAATGAGTTTGATAATGCCCTTAACCATTATAGGGGCATGAAGAAGGAGGGGCATTTCTAATATAATGTCCAAAGAAGAGAAAAAAAAAATAAGGAAAGTAATAATTAAGGAGACATTAAAAGGAATTAACCATTACACATTATTTGAAGGAGACATTATGATGATGATGTGGTGCAAAATGCCGAGTTTTTTCCAAACTAGTGTAGTTAGAAAAAGTATTTACCTTTATGGGTACTTTGAAAAAATTTACCAAAATAGATAGTTTACTTTATCTCATTTAATTTTTGAAAATTTGTTTCTCTCTCCTAATTTAATTGGATAAATACTAAATTAATGATAACTAAATAAAAAATTAGTATTGTTATTCAATAAAGCTACATTTTATAAATTGTTATAATTTTTATTTCCGGCGTTTTTGTAAATTAGCGTTTAATGTAATAATGTTTTTTAATTAATACTAGCTGATAACCCCGGGAGGGTCCCGGGGTTAAAAAATCTAATTTTACGTGATAACCTATTGCAAATGGCTCAAGTTAACTAACCACAAAATCTCTCAATCATTGCATGTTCATAGTATTCTAATCAGTAATAACTCATATTCCCTAATCTAAAACCTAATCAGTAATTATCTAAAGAATCACTTATGTAAGCTGCAACTATTCAAAAACTCATCGCATCTCTCTAATTTCTCACATTCTAATGGCTCTTATAATTCCTAACCTAATCAACTAAACAAACACTTAAGTTGGAAGTTGTAACCATTGCATCTCATTATGCCACGTGGCATAATCAAGAAATGGTTGAGGCCACCATTGAACGCCACGTCAGCAATCATCAATTCTTCCCGGGAGCGTCTCGGGATAGAAAAATATAACCATTCTAATAATATTAATACTAATAGTAATAATTATTACTCTTGTAATTAATTAAATAAAAAAATAACCTTGCTATAAGCTCACGCCATGTGTTGCAGTGTTGCGCGATTCTTTCTCCTAGCTTCTCTTGATGAAGTATACCTAGTAAATTCTAATGATAACATGACGATTGGGCTGATTTTCAACATCGTAGATAAGAACCTGGTTTAAAAGAGAAAACATGATTAATGAATAACATGAACACTTTGTGTGTTTTTTTCTGTATGAATGAAACCCCACAAAAAATAGTCGATTTTTTCTCCGTTTTTTATATAGCACTATGGTACTCGTTGGAAAGATAATAAAACGCTCGTTAATTTGGTGTAATTTTTTCTTTAAAAAATCTCGTATATAAAAGATATAAACGTTTAAAAATTATGGGAGGAAATATGAGAGATAAAATTTTAAGTTTATTTTTAAATTTTTTTTCCTAAAATAACTCAATTTAATTAAAAAGGGAAATAATTCAAAAAAACTAAAATCTTTCAATTATGATGCCACGTGGCAGTTTCATGGAGAGGTTGAAGGCACCATTGCACGTCACGTCAGCAATGTCCAATTCTTTTATATATATTAATAATAGATAATAGATATCTCAGTTTTTAATTTGTAGTCAAAATACTTCAACTTTTAGAATTTTAATTATATGCATATTTATAGTTTTTGTTTATATACACACATATTCTTATTCGTTAAAAGTATAAGGTACTAAATAAATAATAATAATAATAATAATAATATATATCGATAACGATATTGGATGAATCCATTTTGTTTGAAGAATTTAAAGTTTGCATTCTCCTAAAAAAAATTTTTATTGTTGTTGAACTATATCTAATTAAAAGTATAAATGTCGTTCAAAAAAGAAAACTGAATGTATGAACAAAGACATTGCACGATTTGATAATTCAAAGTTAAACAAACAATTAAAGCTTTTAGGAAAATTCAAATTTTAAATTCTTCAAACAAAATGGTTTCGTTGATCCATATATAGGGGTGTAATCGAGTCGAGTCGAGTCGAGTCGAGCCAGGCTAAGCTCGAGCTCGAACTTAAACGAGCCAGCTCGGCTCGGCTCGTTTCTTTTTTGTCGAGCTGAAAAGCTGAGCTCGAGCTCGGCTCGTAAATGTTCGAGCCGAGCTCGAGCTGGTTCGAGCCAGCTTGTTATTTTTTAAAAATATTTATAAAATAAAATTTTTTTTACACATATACATGTATTTTTTTTTATTTTTTAAATATTTTAATGAATGAAAGACATACAAAAAGTATTATTTGTATAATTTGTGTTTTTGTTCTATTATTTTTCATATTTTATTGAATAATTCAAAGTTTATAAAAGATGTTTATCGAGCCACGAGCCGAGCCACCGAGCCGAGCCATCGAGCCGAGTTACCGAGCCAAGCCACCGAGCCAAGAACCCTAGCTCGAGCTCGGCTCGATAACAAAACGAGCTTTTTTCAAGCATTTTTTGAACGAGTTGCGAGCCGCGGACATTTTGTACATCCCTATCGATATATAACTATTATTCTCTAATTAGTACTTTATTTTTTCAATGAATAAGAATACAAAACCATAAATATACAAACAATTAAAATTCTAAATTTTACGGTATTTTTTTATAAATCACAAACTGGGATATACTAATTACAAAAGCATAATTACATTGAACAATAATTTACAAAAATGTAAGAGAAAAATTATGGCATATCGACAAAAAAAATGTATCTTTATTTCATAATAATACTATTTTTATTTAGGTATTATTAATTTAGTTTTCATCCAATTAGATTAAGAGAGAGAAACAAATTAAAAAAAGAGAGAGAGAGAGAAAGAGAGTTAATGAAAAGTATCCATTTTGGTAAATATCTATACTACTATATAGTGTATTCTAGATGGGCAATAAAGTAATTTAACTTCATTATACAAGGACATCATTGTAATTTACATCAAATCATTAATACATTATTTAATATAACTTCTAACTAATTAATACTTTATTTAATAAACTTATAATTATAATTAAATGAACTAAATGCATTTTCTCTAACAATAATTTTTATACTTATAAATAAAAAAAAATAAGGTAGAGATACATATATAATTAGAACAAAATAAAATTAAAGAAATTTATAAAAACACAATAAGTAATAGTATTATGTTATTATATATAACTAAGGAGCAAATAAATAGACTTAAAGTTATCTATTTCTAAAAAGCACTGTATTACTTATTAGGAACATTATATAAAAAATTACCCTTGCACAGAATATAGTTTGAAAGTACGTAAGGAGATGAGTTCGATGCAATTATTACCCGATATTCATATTGGTTCAAGTTCTTTATTTGTGGTTCCGAATAAATGAATTATTGAGACTAAATGGATATTGAAGTGTTTTTTAAGAAACTTATATTTCAACATCTTTGACAACAAAATAGAGAAACAAACGCTCGAAAAGTGTCCATTACATTAAATTAGCCTAGAGATAATCCTTTTTTTCTCAAACCAGTTTGGGTTTAAAACAAGTTTGGGTTCTTTTAAGTTCTTTGGCCAAATCGACACGGGCTAGAAACCACGATGGGCCAAAAATAAACCAAACCTCCTAGAACCGATTGATGTTGGGGAAAACTAAAGAATTTTTTTTATTTTTACAATATTTTAGTTTTAGGTTTTTTTGTTAGTGTTATTATTACCATTTCGTTTACATTTCCATTTAACTTTTATTTAAAATTGGTTTGTCCCGCTGCGTAGCGCGAGATCACTTCTAGTTTTTCAAAGTACCCAAAAAAGTAAATATTTTTTGTAACCACACTAGTTTGGGAAAAAACTCCAAAATGCCCCTTAAGGGGCATTAACCATTACCCATGGTCTTAAAAAACTAAAATTAATCGGTTTCGTTGAAATGATATTTGGGTCTCAAATGTGTTTATTAATGTGTCAAATGATTCTTCCTAAATTGTTATTATAATATCACAAATTATATTGAACACATTTATTAACAGGTTTCTATAATAGATAAAAGTGTTACGGTTAACCCAAACCGACCCAAACTAAAAATATCTATTTTGACCAAAATGCATTACCCAATATGGCACCTAAGAAATATTTTGAAATTGCATATTTTATGTATTGTTTTTCACTTCTAATAAGGTCTTGGTATTTTGTTATTGGCTGACAATTTTCTACACAATGTCATGCTGGCATGGTTTAAAGGCCGATGTAGAAAGTATGCTCATATGGCTTTTGGTTGTTTATTTATCTCTTTGGATAACTTAATGAGAAAATATTCAATACTATTTTGTTGTTAATGATTTATGAAGATGATGGAAGATGACCAAGAAATTGGGGGCCTACATGTTCCATAGGATATATAGTTCCTTAGATGCACTTAATTATGGAAGACGTGCATTGGATGGCATGTTTTATATAATCACGTTTTATATAATCATACTTGATTTTATATAGTGTAGGTCAAATTTGACTTAATTGACAAATATTTTATCATTTAATTTTTGGAATTTTTGAAGGTTGAGATTGAATACTAATACGCACATGTATATATGGTCCTTCACCGGTTTTTCAAAAAAAAATGTCGTATAAAAAAGTTAATACACTTTTAAAATCATGGGTGGAAGTACATGTGACATGCATATTTTTTTTTCTTGAAGAAAAATAATTTAATAGTTTTGGAGGGAAATTAAAAGGTGGGATTGTCTCACCAAATGTCATGCGTATCAGCCCTTTTCTTTTATATATATAATGACTAGGTTAGTTACCCGTGTATTACACGGGTTAAAACATTTAATTTATATGAGATATAAATCTGTAAATAAAATGAATAGAAAGAAAAATCGAAATAAATTTAACAAATTCATAAATTCGGACAGGTTGTGTTTTCATTTTTTATAGCAATTATAATTAGAGTGGCGTAGTAGTCAACACAACCATTTTGACACAATTTTAAATACAAATTTAGAGAAAGGTTCTTGTATAAATGGTTTTTATCCTACAAATAACCCTTAATGTGATAAGTGAAGGAGGGTATTTTTTTTTAAATTTTTTATGTATCATTTAACATGTATATTAGTACTGAAATATAAAAAAATAATTAGTAGAGTAATTACTTAATCACTCTTGTAGAATAATTACGTAATTACACTAATGTAAACAATTTTTTATATTATTCATTTAAAAACATGTTTAAGCAAAGGAAAAAAAAATTCCTCATTCACTTATCATGTTTAGTTAGTTAAGCTCCTTTATATTTGATATGTATTTTCTAAATTTAATCTTAAATTGTTTGTTTAATTATTTATTGATTGAATTTGAATGTTTAGAAACTTTAATTGTTGAGTACATAGTAAATTTGATTGTTCTTTTTTTTTTTTAAATTCGTTTACAGATTTCAATATAAAAAGATATAATAAAAAAACCTATAGTTATATTCTGGTCACTAAACCTTCAACACCGTTTATTATAAGAAATACCCACTATTAATTACAAAACATCTACTTATATTGTCATGCATATCATATACTTAACCAGGTCAGTTAAGTCATTTTGATGATTCTGGGAATCATCGGGAGTTGTTACAATGATCCAAGGGATTATTGGGAGTCCGTCCGTAACCATGTGTACAAGGATTGGTGATTGGTAGAATCGACAGGTTTAATGCACACACGCAAGTCTCGATTCCCGGGAATTGGTGAACGATCGTGAACGTATTACTTAGACCTGGCAATTTCAGCCCATCTAGTTGAGTTTGGGTTGTTTTGGGTTTAAAATTTGACCTTGTGGGTTAAAATGGGTTTAATATAATTTTCAAACGGGTTAGGATGGGTAATTTTAATGGTAGGAAATAAGTAGTTGGGTCAGGATGGGTATGTTAAAAAAAAAAAAAAATGAGTCAGAATGAGTATTTTTAAATAACCATATACAAATCTAAATCAAAACTAACCCAACACCAAAAGGGTAGATGCCTAATACAATTCAATGTCAATATAAACAAAAAATTATATCTTTTGCATTTGTTGATAACTCCAGTCGGGTCGAAACAGTACAGGTCACTACGGGACGGATTAGGCTGAAACGGTCTAGGTCGTTACCGGGCCCGGTCGTGTCGAAACGGTCCGGGTCCTAACGGCACGGGTCAGGTTGAATTTTGAAACGGTCTAGGTCGTTACCGGGCCCGTCCGCGTCAAAACGGTCCGAGTCGCTATTGGGCCCGCCCGGGTCAAAACAGTCCGGGTCGCTAAGGGACAGGTCAGGTTGAAACGGTCTAGGTCGTTACCACACCCGGCCAGGTCAAAACGTTCCAGGTCGCTACCGGGCCAGGCCGGGTCAAACAGTCCGGGTCGCTACGAGACGGGTCAGGTTAAAACCGTCTAGGTCGTTACCGGGTCCGGTCAAGTCGAAACTGTCCGGGTCGCTATTGGGCCCAACCGGGTTGAAACAGTCCGGGTCGCTACGGGACGGGTCAGGTTCAAACGGTCTAGGTCGTTACCGGGCCCGGTCGGGTCGAAACTGTCCGGGTCGCTACCGGGGCCGTCCGGGTCGCTACGAGACGGGTCAGGTTGAAACGGTCTGGGTCGTCACCGGGCACGGCCGGGTCGAAACGTTCTGGGTTGCAACCGGGCCAGGCCGGGTCGAAGCAATTCGGGTCGCTACGGGACGGGTCAAGTTGAGACGGTCTGGGTGGTTACCAGGCCCGGTCGGGTCAAAACTGTCCGGGTCGCTACCGGGCCCGTTCGGGTCGAAACAGTCCGGGTTGCTACGGGACCGGTCGGGTTGAAACGGTCTGGGTAGTTACCGGGGCCGGTCGGGTCGAAACTGTCCGGGTCGCTACCGGGCCCGTCCGATTCGAAACAGTCCGGGTCGCTACAGGACGGGTCAGGTTGAAACGGTCTGGGTCGTTACTGGGCCCGTTCGGATCAAAACGTTCCGGGTCGCTACCGGGCCAGGCCGGGTCGAAACAATCTGGGTCGCTACAGGACGGGTCAGGTTGAAACGGTCTGGGTCGTTACCGGGCCCAGTCGGGTCGAAACTGTCCGGGTCGCTACCGGGCCCGTCCGAGTTGAAACAGTCCGGGTCGGGTTGAAATGGTCTAGGTCGTTACCGGGCCCGGTCGGGTCGAAACTGTCCAGGTCGCTACCAGGCCCGTCCTGTTCGAAACTGTCCGAGTCGCTACGGGACGGTTCAGGTTGAAACGGTCTGGGTCGTTACCGGGCCCGGCTGGGTCGAAACGTTCCAGGTCACTACCGGGCCCGTCCAGGTCGCAACGGGACGGGTCGGGTCGAAACTGTCTGGGTCGTTACCGGGCCGTCCGATTCGAAATAGTTCGGGTCGCTACGGGACGGGTCAGGATGAAACGGTCTGGATTGTTATCGGGCCCGGTCGGGTCAAAACGTTCCGCGTCGGTACCGGGCTAGGCCGGGTCAAAACAGTCCGGGTCGCTACCAGGCCCGGCTGGGTCATAACGTTCCGGGTTGATAACCAGCCCGATAGGTTCGAACCGGTCCGGTTCGAAATGAAATATTTTAAATCCCTTAAAATTTTATTTTTTAAGTTTATTTTTGTTTATTTTTAATTTTTAATTTTAAATTTGTTTTTTTTTTTACTTTTTTTTTATTTTTTTATATTTTTTTTACTTTTTAAAATTTTTAATGTTATTTTAATTTTAATCTATTTTGATTTGACCTATCCAAATCAAACCATCTAGACCCAACCCATCCTAACCCATTTTTTTAATCTACCCATCTTGACCCATACCCATTCTAACCCAAACCATCCTGACCCAACAACCAAACCCACCCAACCTACCCATTTTGCCACCCTTAGTATTAGTTATCATGCATTATGTGTTTACAATCATTATAAAATTTGCCTGTATGTGAATACGCGCCAAAAACCCAAAACCACCTGCAGGGGGCGAGTAGGAATTGTACTCGTCCCCAGCAGGGCCGAGTAGAAGCTTAAAGGGGCGAGTAGAGGTGTACTCGCCTATATTAGCGGCGAGACAACCTCGTACTTGTGTGTAATAATTTGTACTAGTGTGTCACAACTGGAATGAATAGAAACGCCTATAAATACCACCTTGATTTGTTAAACACCATTTGTGAAACCCTAACTCGCCCCAAACCTCTCCCACACCATAATCAACCCTGGAACTCGTTTTTGCTCAAAAACCCATCATTTCCAAGCTTTCACATTCTTCTTATCCATCCTAAACCTTTACCATGTTGTTTTTTTTATCCCAAAAGGTCCAGACCTGGTTTTGTAGTGTTTGTGTCTTTGACAACCTTTGAAATCAATTATAAAACAAGTCTAATCCTTCAATATGTGTTCTATGTGGTGTATTCATGCAAGTAATGATTTTTGTGGTTAAAACATGGAGATTCTTATGTGCTTGATGTCTTTCTGATATAAATGAGTTGTTAGTATGTTTATCTAGGAGTTTGAGGGTTATTTGTGATGTTTTGATGATAATATGCGTTTTGACCTGTTTGAGTGATTTAGGGTGTTATGATATGATTTATTGATGGAATGATATTAGGGTTTGTACTAGGATGATATAGTAACAGTAGGATGATGATTTACAACATTGTTATGTGATGAAATCTGGATATTTGCCATTTAGGGTAAGTTATGCATGTTTGATGCGATGTTTTAATAGTATTATTCCATTTTGGGAAATACTTGCAATTAGGATGTTAGACTGAGGATAAATTGTGGGTTTTTATTTAGGATATGTTGCTTGATGATTTTGGATTGATGTTGGGTGTTTTTACATGTTTCGGATCTGATTTGGAGGGTTAAACGCATGAAATGAGACCTTGGAGCTGTAGGGGCGAGTAGGAATCGTACTCGCCTGTCCAGGGGGCGAGTAGGATTCTACTCATGTCCGTTGGGGGTCAACCCAACCCGACCCAAACTAAAAATATCCATTTTTACCAAAATGCATTACCCAATATGGTACCTAAGAAAGATTTTGCAATTGCGTATTTTATGTATTGTTTTTCACTTCTAATAAAGTCTTGGTTTTTTTTGTTATAGTTGGCAAAATGATGTATTTGTAGTGGCGAAACCAGGAAAATTGGCTGACAAGTTTCTACACAATGTCATGCTGTCATTGTTAAAAGGCCGATGTAGAAAGTATGCTCATGAGGCTTATGGTTGTTTATTTATCTATTTTGATAACTTAATGAAAATATTATTCAATAACTAATTTGTTGTTTAATAATAATTTATAACGGTGATGGAAGATGAACAAGAAATTGGGGGCCTACATGCATGTTCCATAGGATAGTTCCTTAGATGCACTTAATTGTGGAAGACGTGCGTTGGATGGCATATTTTTTATAATCATGCCCCATTTTATATAGTTTAGGTCTAATTTGACTTAATTGACCAATATTTTATCATTTTATTTTTGGAATTTTTGAAGGTTAAGATAGAATAATAATATGCACATGTATATATGGTCCATCACCGGTTTTAATAAAGGGATTACTATAGTCATATATGTCCAAGAAATGCATGCAGTTGACCACGTTTCATATGTCAACTAAATTCAACGACTTGGAAAACGGAAAGTTTTAAATCGGGGTAGATGTAGAAGGATGAGTATACATAACCCATCAGCCCGTTCGAGCCTATTTTGCCTGGTCTGCGCATTTAAAGAATGGCATACATATTCAATCTTTATTACGGATACACAATTGATAACCTTGGGTGACTGCAAACAGAACAGTCAATAGGTTAGCCGTAAAGATCCATTTTGAAGATAAATAAATATAATCTAACTGTTATCGACTGAAAACATTGTATAATGGTAACTTTTCATGTCTCTCGACTATTTCTCCATTCTTACATAATTTAATTATTGGTTGCAAACATAACCACACGAAAAAAATTGTTTTTTTTTTGTTTTTTTTGTATAGCAGTAGTAGTCGTTGGAAAGATAATAAAACACTCGTTAATTTGGTGTATTTTTTATTTCAAAAAAATTGTCGTATAAAAAAGTTAATACACTTTTAAAATCGTGGGTGGAAGTACATGTGACATGTACATTATTTTTTTCTTGAGGGAAATAATTTAATAGTTTTGGAGGGAAATTAAGGGGTGAGATGGTCTTACCAAATGCCATGTGTATCAGCCTTTTTCTTTTATATATATATATAATTACTAGGTTAGTTACCCCTGTATTACACGAGTTGAAACATTTAATTTATGAGTTATAAATCTGTAAATAAAATGAATAGAAAGAATAAATGATATAAATTTAACAAATTCATGCACTCTGATAGGTTGTGTTTCCATTTTTTATAGCAATTATAATTAGAGTGATGTAGTAGTTAACAACACCATTTTGACTCAATATTAAATACAAATTTAGAGAAAGGTTCTTGTATAAATGGTTTTTATCCTACAAATAACCCTTAATGTGATAAGTGAAGGAGGGCATTTTTTTTTTGAAATTTTTTTGTATCATTTAACATGTATGTTAGTACTGAAATATAAAAAAATAATTAGTAGAGTAATTACTTAATCACTCTTATAGAGTAATTACGTAATTACACTAGTGAAAACAATTTTTTTTATATTATTCATTTAATAAGAATGTTTAAGCAAAAGAAAAAAAATTCCTCATTCACTTATCATGTTTAGTTAGTTAAGCTCATTTATATTTGATCTGTACTTTTCTAAATTTAATCTTCAATTGTTTGTTTAATTATTTATTTATTGATTGAATTTGAATGTTTAGAAACTTTAATTATTGAGTACATAGTAAATTTGATTGTTCTTTTTTATTTTAAAATTCGTTTAAAGATTTCAAAATAAGAAGTTAAATGGTAAAAAAACCTACAGTAATATTTTGGTTACTAAACCTTCAATACCGTTTATTATAAGAAATACCCACTGCTAATTACAAAACATCTACCCATATCGTTATGCAAACATACAAATAACAAATCCATTCATCACAATGTTAAATTGGTTCTTTTATTTATTGTGTTTCCAGTTGGCTGTCTTGCTTATGTTTTATTTTGGTTGTTACAAACAATAACAAAGTTCTTTTTGGCCATGAAATGGTAATACCTTTCCTACTCTGAAACTCAATGTATTGTTTATTCTGTCTTGGATAAAATTTGATGTTGTATCTTTTTTATGTTTTTATCATTGAATTACTAGTGACTATATTTAATAGAATTTGTTAGATTAAATAAATTTATTAATCTCATGTACAGATTTCAGCATCACTAAGAACAACAAAATTACATATGCAAGTTTGTAGTGAAACTTTCATCTTTGTTAAAGTGTGAATTTGTTGTTCTGTTTGCTTTGTTCCACTAAATCTTTCCTCGTAATCTTGCCAACAATAGACTTTGGAATTTCATCTATGAAAGCTACTTTCTTGATCTTCTTCTATGGAGTTACATGGACATAGACTTAAATAGCATCATGACATGTATCACTGCTTTTATAGGAAGAAGAAACAAAGGTGTGTAGACTATGGAGCTACCTGGCCAACATTATAACATTTGACATGAATAATAGCCACAATTCTAAATTTTAAAAAGCAAACTTACATGTATTATGCATATCATTCAACTTGATACAAATGGAAAACTAACAAATTATGTTGATATATATTTCTTCTTTACATAGTATGTTGCCTTGATATTTGATAATAACCCACTTTCAATTCAAAACATATATAAGAGATAAGATAAGAGGGTAACCTTTATAGATGAGTCAAAGAGTCTAGGTTGACCCGCCTTTTCTAATCCATTATATATATATATATATATATATATATATATATATATATATAGTGTAAGTATATGAAGAAAACCCATATTATAGTGAAAACTATGAAAACCCATCATGTGGTTAGAAATAAGCCACATCATCCCAATTCGAATTGATTTTAATATTACTATGGGGGTAGTAAAGTAATTTTATCCTTCCAATTAATTCAATTGTCAACTACCTCTCAATCTTCACACCTCCCCATGATAATATCAAGTACAATATCTCTCTCCCTTTCCCTTTCTTTCTCTGACTATATTTCATCTCTTTCTAAGTTTCAAACCCAAATTCCATTTTGAATTCATATTACTTCAATTTCATTTTCATTTTTTTTATCATTCTTCTCTCCATGATTTTTCACAACCCACTTCAAATGCCGATGGAGAATCAAAATACGAACCTTCTCATCAGTTTTTATTAGACGCCGTTCATCGGAATCGAAGTCCTCAAACGCCCTTTTGTTATGACTACTCGAATGGATACAAAGAGAAGGTATTGATTCGTCTAAGCTTCCCCTTTCTGTTTGGGGATTTTAAGGTTTATATGTTAAGAATCAAAGTTGATTTCTTTTGAAAAAGAAGCGGCCGAAATGATGATGGAAAACTTTATTTTGTTAAGCCTACGACTTTCCAAATTAATTTATTAAAAATTAATTTTAGTTATGTATAACTTTGTACATTAGATGTTTAAGGTACAATTATTTTTTTCTATTTGAAGCCAATTGTTATCAAGCAATTTGGGTTATAGATTTTCCAAAGTTACTTGCAACAAATATTACTAAAATATTTTCACAATTTTTTTTTAAACTGTAGATTTTCAAGCAATTTATAAACCTAAGGTAGACAGTTTTGGGGATAGTTTTTGTTTGGAGTAAATTGCCAAAATGGCCCCTCAGGTTTGGCCCAAAATGCTTGTTTGGTCAGTTATCTTTTTTTTTTGTGCCAAAAGCACCCCTCACAGATCGAAAATTGCCAAAATGGCCCATATTTAACAGAGTTTTTAACTGAGTATGGAAAGTCAGTTAAGTCTGAGGGGTAATTTCGTCCTTTCACTCTATTAATGACCTTCTTCAACATTAACAACCTCATTTATCATCACATCATCATCCCCTGTTTCACAATATCCACCATTAATGACCTTCTTCAACATTAACAACCTCATCCATCTTCTTCTCTGACTGACACAGACAACTCCTTCACCCTCATCCTCATCCTCATCCTCTTCCCTTTTATCTTAACCTCATCCATCGTCTCCACCGCCCTCGGCGGTTCTCCGGCGGCCGGCCAACTCAACCCAACCCAACCAACACCCTCACCTTCTCCCCTTCACTGATCTGATTATTATTATTATAGAGAGAGAAACAGAGATCGAGAGAGAACAGAGGAGAGAGAGAGGCAGAGACTAAAAGAAAAGGGAGGAAGAAGGCGATGGTCAGCGGTGGTGTCGTGGTTTCCAACCAGAGGCAGATTCAATCACAGAGGTAAAACCCCCTTTCTATTTCAACATTAAAGTAGCGGCGGTGGTGATTCGTGGTGGATTGAGAGTGAAACCGATGCAGATTCGGGTGAAACAGCGGAGAGATTTAAGCTTTTGAGTTGATCGCACATCATATCTGCTGCAAAAGTATGGATTTTTGTATGGAAAAAATAATGGTTTTGCTGTGTGGAACAAATTGGGGGATGGGTGTGTGGATTTGTTATTATATATATACTACATGGTGCGTGAAATTCAATCAACTGTGTGTGTTTGGGCAGACAATGGTTTTTGGAGGTGGTGGCAAAGCAAATAATAGGTTTGGGGGTTTTTATATGGAGAAGATGAAGTACAGATGAAAGGACAAAATTGCCCCTCAGACTTAACTGACTTTTCATACTCAGTTAAAAACTTTGTTAAATATGGGCCATTTTGGCAATTTTCGATCTGTGAGAGGTGCTTTTGGCACAAAAAAAAGATAACTGACCAAACAAGCATTTTGGGCCAAACCTGAGGGGCCATTTTGGCAATTTACTCTTTTGTTTGCATACTAAGTGTTTGATCAAATGCTTGAATGCAAAAAAAACTTATGTTAACCTTTTTGATTTTTTTTATTATTATTATTTTGTTTATGTTAGATTGTTATTGGATTTGGGACATGAGGTTGATAGATCACATGTGATTTGATGAATAAATGTGTAGTCTTTTATTTTAGTATATGCTAACACATGTTAGTGATGTCTCATTATGTGTTTGAGGATCCCAACTATCATGTGTATCTGCTCCAGTGTTGATTTTCACGAGTAGGCTATAGGAAGAAGGAAACGTTGATGAATAAATGTGTAGTCTTTTATTTTAGTATATGCTAACACATGTTAGTGATGTCTCATTATGTGTTTGGGGATCCCAACTAACGCGTGTTTTGCAGTTGAAAACGAAGATCCCCCACCGGTTATGTTAACATTTGAATAATGTTTTCTTCTTGGTACACACTGTATAGAATTACTATATTTATTTTTTAAAGTGGTCAATAGTTTGTAATGATACTTTGTAATAACATGTGTTAATAGTTTGTATGCTTTATTTCCCAGTAAACTTATGAAGTGAAAATTATAGTGGAATGCAAGACAAAAAAGGCTGACAATAAAATAAATGTTTAACATATGTTATCAAATAACACATGTTAACCTCTCATGTAACATTAACACATGTTACCCTTCCATGATGTTCATTTGAATGTCCTGGGTAAGTTTATATCTTGTTCAATAGTTTGTAATGATGCTTTGTAATAACGTGTATTAATAGTTTGTTTGCTTTATTTCTCAGTATACTTATATAGTGAAAACTATATTGGTAAGAAAGACAAAAAAAGGCTGACAATAAATACAAGTTATTTTGTTAAAGTGGCCAATAGTTTGTAATGATACATTGTAATAACACGTGTTAATAGTTTGTAAGTTTTATTTAATAGTAAACTTATGAAGTAAAAACTATAGTGGGAAGCAAGACAAAAAAAATGGCTGATAATAAATACAAGTTTAACATATGTTACCAAATAACACATGTTAACCTATCATGCAGCATTAACACATGTTAACCTCTCATGCAACATGTGACACCCGGCAAACTCAGGTTAGTAACAATTGTCGAACTAGTAAGTCTATTTTATTGAGCCATGCATATCATATACTTAACTAGGTCAATTGAGTCGTTTTGATGATACTGGGAATCATCGGGAGTCGTTACAATGATCCAAGGCATCATTTGGAGTCGGTCCATAACCATGTGTACAAGGATTGGTGATTGGTAGAATCGTCAGGTTTAATGCACACACGCAAGTCTCGAGTCCCAAGAATTGGTGAACGAACATGAACGTGTTAGTTATCATCCATTATGTGTTTACAATCATTATAAAACTTGTCAGTATGTGAATACGTGCTTATATGTGTTAGAATAGATTTTAAAACTTGTCAGGGGGTGAGTAGGAATTGTACTCATCCCCAGCAGGGGCGAGTAGAAGCTTTAAGGGGCGAGTAGAGGTGTACTTGCCTGTATTAGGGGAGAGTACAACCTCGTACTCGTGTGTAATAATCTGTACTCGTTTGTAACAGTTGGAACGAATAGAAACGCCTATAAATACCACCATTGACTTGTTAAACACCATTTGTGAAACTCTAACTCGCCCCAAACCTCTCCCACACCATAATCAACCTCTGGAACTCGTTTTGGCTCAAAAACACATCATTTCCAAGCTTTCACATTCTTCTTAGCAAAACAAAAGGTGTGCTATCCATCCTAAACCTTTACCATGTTGTTATTTTGATCCCAAAAGGTCTAGACCTAGTTTTGTGGTGTTTGTGTCTTTGAAAACCTTTGAAATCAATTATGAAACAAGTCTAATCCTTCAATATGTGTTCTTTGTGGTGCATCCATGCAAGTAATGATTTTTATGGTTAAAACATGGAGGTTCTTATGTGCTTGATGTCTTTCTGATATAAATGAGTTGTTAGTATGTTTATCTAGGAGTTTGAGGGTTATTTGTGATGTTTTGATGATAATATGTGTTTTGACCCGTTTGAGTGATTTGGAAGGATTTAGGGTGTTATGATATGATTTGTTGATGGAAAGATGTTAGGGTTTGTACTAGGATGATAATTTACAACATTGTTATTTGATGAGATATTTGCCATTTAGGGTAAGTTATGCATGTTTGATGTGATGTTTTCATAATATTATTCCATTTTGGGAAATACTTGCAATTAGGATGTTAGACTGAAGATAAATTAGGGGTTTTTTATTTACGATATGTTGCTTGATGATTTTGGATTGATGTTGTGTGTTTTTACATGTTTCGGATCTGATTTGGAGGGTTAGACGCGCGAAAAGAGACCTTAGAGCTGCAGGGGGCGAGTAGGAATCATACTCGCCTATCCAAGGGGCGAGTAGGATTCTACTCGTGTCCGTTGGGGGTCAACCCAACCCGACCCAAACTAAAAATATCCATTTTGACCAAAATGCATTACCCAATATGGCACCTAAGAAAGATTTTGCAATTGCGTATTTTATGTATTGTTTTTTCACTTCTAATAAGGTCTTGGTTTTTTGTTATAGTTGGCAAAATGATGTATTTGTAGTGGCGAAACTAGGAGAATTGGCTAACAATTTTCCACACAATGTCATGCTGGCATTATTAAAAGTCCGACGTAGAAATTATGCTCATGTGGCTTTTTATTTATCTCTTTGAATAACTTAATGAGAAAACGATTTAATAACTATTTTGTTGTTAATGATTTATGAAGGTGATGGAAGATGACCAAGAAATTGGGGGCCTACATGTTCCATAGGATAGTTCGTTAGATGCACTTAATTACGGAAGACGTGCGTTGGATGGCATGATTTATATAATCATACTTGATTTTATATAGTTTAGGTCTAATTTGACTTAATTGACCAATATTTTATCATTTTATTTTTGGAATTTTTAATGGTTGAGATAGAATAATAATATGCATATGTATATATGGTCCTTCACCTGTTTTAATAAAAGGGATTACTATAGCTGTCATATGTCCAAGAAATGCATGCAATTGACCACGTTTCATATGTCAACTTAATTCAACGACTTGGAAAACGGAAAGTTTTAAATCGGGGTAAGGAGGTTGAGTATACATAACCCATCATCCCGTTCGAGCCTATTTTGATTGGTCTGCGCATTTAAAGAATGGCATACATATTCAATCTTTATTACAGATATACAATTGATAACCTTGGGTGACTCCAAACTGAACAATCAATAGGTTAGCCGTAAAGATCCATTTTGAAGAAAAATAAATATAATCTAACTGTTATTGACTAAAAAGATTGTATAACGGTAACATTTCATGTCTCCCGACTATTTCTCCATTCATACATAATTTAATTATTTGTTGCAAAAATAACCACAAGAAAAAAGTTGTATTTTTTTAGTTTTTTTTTGTATAGGAGTAGTACTCGTTGGAAAGATAATAAAACACTTGTTAATTTGGTGTATTTGTTTTTCAAAAAAATTGTCGTAAAGAAAGTTAATACACTTTTAAAATCGTGCGTGGAAGTATATGTGACATGCACATTTTTTTTCTTGAGGGAAAATAATTTAATAGTTTTGGAGGGAAATTATGGGGTGGGATGGTCTCACCAAAAGTCGTGTGTATCAGCCCTTTTCTTTTATATATATATAATTACAAGGTTAGTTACCCGTGTATTACACGGGTTGAAACATATAATTTATATGAGTTATAAATCTGTAAATTAAATGAATAGAAGGAAAAAACGATATAAATTTAACAAATTCATAAACTCTGATAGGTTGTGTTTCCATTTTTTTATAGCAATTATAATTAGAGTGGCGTAGTAGTCAACACCACCATTTTGACTCGATTTTAAATACAAATTTAGAGAAAGGTTTTTGTATAAATGGTTTTTATCCTATAAATAACCCTTAATGTGATAAGTGTAGGAGGGTGTTTTTTATTTTTTTGAATTTTTTTATCATTTAACATGTATGTTAGTACTGAAAATAAAAATATAGTTAGTAGAGTAATGACTTAATCACTCTTGTAGAGTAATTACGTAATTACACCAGTGTAAACAATTTTTTTATATTATTCGTTTAAATAGCATGTTTAAACAAAGGAAAAAAAATTCCTCATTCACTTATCATGTTTAGTTGCCATTGGGGTTGGTGGTCCAGTGGTAAGGCAAAGCCTTTTAATACACTAAAAGTGTGAGGTCTTGAGTTCAAGTCTCAGAAGGAGCAAGAAATTCGCCTTTCAAAAAAAAAAAAAAAACTTATCATGTTTAGTTAGTTAAGCTCATTTATATTTGATCTCTACTTTCTAAATTTAATCTTTAATTGTTTGTTTAATTATTTATTGATTGAATTTGAATGTTTAGAAACTTTTAATTATTGAGTACATAGTAAATTTGATTGTTCTTTTTTTTTTTTTAAATTCATTTACAGATTTCAACATAAAAAGTAAAATAATAAAAAAACCTTAAGTAATATTTTGGTCACTAAACCTTCAACACCGTTTATTATAAGAAATACCCACTGTTAATTACAAAACATCTACCCATATCGTTATGCAAACATACAAATAAGAAATCCATTCTTCACAATGTTAAATTGATTCTTTTATTTATTTTATTTCCAGTTGGTTGTCTTGCTTATGTTTTATTTTGGTTGTTACAAACAATAACAAATTTCTTTTTGGGGACACCATTACAGCCTAGAGTGTTGGATTTCAATTCGGGCATCTCTGGGGGCATTCATCAAGGAGATTTCATCCCATGAGTACTGGATTCTCTGCTCCTGAGACTACCACAACACCTAGGATGACAACAACCAGAGATCTAGGATATACTGCCGAGCCATCTCGAGGATATACTACTGAGCCATCTCGAGGATATGCAACTGAACCATCCCGAGGATACAACAATGGTAACAATTTATGTTCAAGTAATTTTGCTACTAACGATATTGCTTCTATGCAGGATACATGTATAAGTCCACATTTGGCAAGGGAGCTTCAAAAGATCAAGGATATAGTGTCTAGTGTACCAGGGATAATACAGCCCATCCCTAAGGTATCCTCAGCATGTCACAGGGTGTCTCGTTTTGCACCTCCAATATGCGATGCTGAGATTCCAAAGAGATTCCAGACTCTAAGCATGAAGCTTTATGATGGATCTACTGATCTTGAAGAGCATGTAGCACAATACAGGGAAAGGATGAAGATAAACCCCATTCCGCCAAACCTCAAGGAAGCATGCTTATGCAAAGGATTTGGTTCTACCCTCACTGGTCCAGCCTTAAAATGGTTTCTAAGTGTTCCTCCCTATTCAATTACTTCTTTTGCTCATTTAATTAATTTGTTTAACAATCAATTTTCTTGCAGTCGAACGTTTGACAAGTGATTTATACAGGGTGACATAGCCACAGGGAGAATCACTAAGGGAGTTTATCACAAGGTTTGGGAAGGAAGCACTTGACATCCCAAATCTAGATGTCACAACAGTAGTGCAAGCTTTCAAGATGGGACTACAAAAGGATTCACCTTTCTATCAAGAAATGGTGATGAACCCTTGTACGAATCTTGATGAAGTTCGAAATAGAGCTTTAAGATTCATCTGTCTTGAAGATATTAAGAAGATACAGAGAGGATAGAAGCATCCTCAAGATACAACAATCCTAATCGAAAATCCACTCCCACATATGAACCTTACAAGCATAAACCGTATGCTAGACCTGATAACAAAAAGGTCAATGTGTTGAGGATGACGATGAAGAGGATTGTCCTAAACTTTCATATTATTGTTTTTCTGTGGATGTAACAGGATTAATGTATGCTATGAAGGATCTTGGAGATAGAGCAAGATGGCCGAGGAAAGATAACAAGTCAGGATGGAAAGACAAATCCAAATGGTGTGCTTTTCATGAAGATTTTGGCCACATTACTGAGGATTGCATTGCCTTGAGAAAGGAAATAGCGTATCTTCTAAGTAAGGGCCATCTTAAGGATTTGCTAGGCAAAAAGAAGCCAAAGATTTAGGATAGCATTGGCATCCCAAAAAGGGCGGCATCTCCACCCAAAGATGCTGGCATCATTAATTTTATCTCAGGTGGTTCAGATATTTGTGGTACATCCTACTCAGCAGCCAAAACACATGCAAGGGAAATGAAATCAGAAAAAGGAGAAAGACCCACAAAGACTACCATCCTGACAAATGCTAAAGTGATCAGCTACGAAGAAGAAGATCGAGAAAATGTTCTAGATCCTCATCATGATGATTTGGTGATCACATTATATATAGCTAAACATTTTGTTCGCAGGATATTAATAGATGGAGGGAGTTCAGTCAACAAAATACAACTGGAGGCCCTTAAAAGGATGAACATTCCTGAAACCACTAGATCATCTATCTTGGTTGGCTTCAATGGAGAGACCAAAAGCACAGTTGGTGATATTAAACTGCCTCTATATGTCAAGGGGGTAAACTATATCCAAAGATTTTGTGTGATAGACTCTTTATCTTGTTACAATGTTATCCTGGGGAGACCTTGGATACACGACATTAAGGTAGTCCCATCAACATATCACCAATGGGTAAAGCTACCAACTCCATGGGGAGTTGTTAAAGTTAATAGTGACCAACAGGAGGCCAAGGATTGCTACATAACATCAATGAAGGCTTCATCACGACAAGCATAGCAATTACAACAAGATGCACAGTGTCATCCTTAGGATGCAAAAGCACATCCTGACCATGATGTAAAGGCAGTATGCCTTGATGAAAATAACAAGTATATCACTGTGCAGATTGGTAAGAACATCCCTAATGATATTGAACAATCTTTAATCTTGTTTTTAAAATGCAGGATGTCGACATTTGCTTGGAAACATGAGGATATGGCTGGCATCTCCAAGGATGTCATTACTCATAAGCTTGGAATAGACAACAGCTTCAAGCCTATCCAACAAAAATGAAGAAAATTTGCACCTAAAAGAAATGCCATCATACAAGAAGAAGTGGAGAGATTGTTGAAATCTAAGATGATAAGGGAGGTCAAATTCCCACGATGGCTTGCCAATGTAGTCGTGGTACAAAAGAAGAATAGGAAATGGAGAGTATGTGTAGATTACACAGATCTCAATAAGCCTTGTCCTAAGGATCCATTTCCACTTCCACACATCGACTCAATGGTGGATGCCACAGCTGGCCATGAAATGTAACTTTCATGGACGCATCCTCAGGATTTCAACAAATCCAGATGGAACCGGATGACCAAGAAGATACTGCATTCATGACCCCATCAGGTATTTATTGTTATATTGCTATGCCTTTTGGACTAAAGAATGAAGGTGCAACATACCAAAATTTGGTCAACATGATGTTCAAAGAAAAAATTGGGGACACAATGGAAGTCTACATCGATGATATGGTAGTAAAATCCAAGAAAGCTGAAGACCATCTTCAGGATCTCAAAGAAGCCTTTGACATCCTGGATGCCTATAATATGAAGTTGAATCTTGCCAAGTGCAATTTTGGAGTTGGTGTTGGAAAGTTTCTTGGATACTTAGTAACTAAGAGAGGAATAGAAGCCAGTCCTGAACAAATTAAAGCCATCCTTGATCTAAAATCTCCAACAAATGTCAAGGATGTACAAAGGTTAACCGACAGGATAGCAGCTCTGAACAGATTCATCTCAAAGTCCTCAGAAAAATGCAAGGAGTTCTATGACATCCTGTAGAAGAACAATAAATTTGACTGGGGACAAAAGCATGAGGATGCATTGAAGCAGCTGGAGGAATATCTGGCAGCAGCTCCACTCCTTATGAAACCTGAGGATAGTGAACCTCTCAAGTTATACCTTGCAGTTTCTGGAAATGCAATAAGTGCAGTCTTGGTGAAAGACTTTGAAGGACAACAACATCCTGTTTATTATGTAAGTAAAACTTTATTGGATGCTGAAACTAGATATTCACACCTCGAAAAACTTATTTTAGCTTTAATTATGGCATCTGCCAAGTTAAGGCATTATTTTGAAACACATAGGATACACGTTCAAACTAATTACCCCATTAAAAATGTGCTTAGAAAGCCAAAAATGTCAGAAAGAATGGCAAAATGGTCAATGAAATTAAGTGCATTTGACTTGGTATATGAGCCTAGAAATGCAATCAAATCACAGGCTCTAGCTGATTTTGTGGCTGATTTCAGTAGTGACATCCTAAGTGAAGTTGAAAAAGAAGTACAACAATTAAGTGAAAACTTTGGAAAATGGATTTTATACACTGATGGTGCTTCAAATTTGAGGGGTACTGGATTAGGATTACTACTAAAATCACCACAAGGGGATATAATACCCCATGCGATTAGATGTGCATTTCAAACAACGAATAATGAAGCTAAATATGAAGCTCTCATTGTTGGCTTGCAACTTGCTAAAGATTTGCATGTTTCAAATTTAGAAGTGTTTGTTGATTCCTAGTTAATTACTAACCATTTTAATGGATCTTATGCAGTCAAAGGTAAAAAATTAGCTGAATATCTTGAAATAGTCAAGAAATTAGCATCTTATTTTGCAGAATTTACATTAACATAGGTACATAGGGAAGAAAATATTGAAGCTGATGCCGTGGCAAACATAGGATCTTCCTTAAATTTACCAGAAGGATCCAAAATTCTTATCATTCACATCCTGAAGCCAACAACTGTGGAAGTGTATCCTAAGGATAACATTGCGCATCCTGAAGATAGCACTATACATCCTAAGGATAACATTGTCCTTGCTACTCAGGATCAAGATGATGTATCCTGGATGAATCCTATCATAAAGTATCTTAAGGATGGTAACATCCCTGATGGAGAAAATGCTAGAGCTTTCAAGATGAAGGTATCTAAATTTGTTATTATAAACAATATATTGTATAGAAAATCTCTTGCAGGTCCATACCTAAGATGTCTTAACAAGGAAGAAGCAAAGGAAGTTCTTAAAGATATCCACAAAGGAGATTGTGGAAATCACACAGGTGGAAGAGCTTTATATTCAAAAACTTTAAGGACAAGATACTACTGGCCAACCATGAAGAAGGATGCCATGCAACATTCTCATATATGTGATGCATGCCAAAGACATAGCAACATCCTACACCAGCCTGCTAAACCATTGCATCCCATTATCTCACCATGGTCTTTCATGAAATGAGGGATGGATATAGTGGGAAAACTACCTAAAGCTCCTGGTGGAAAGGTATTCATGTTGGTCATGACTGATTATTTCTCAAAATGGATTGAAGTCGAAGCATTTGTCTGATATCCACAGCCAAGCTATTATTGAAGCAAAAAAGTGGGTTGCAGAGAACAAAGTTAGATCTGGTTTAAGATCAGACTTAGACAATGGAAACTTTGCTCTTAAATCTGTTACTGTTAGGACAAAAAGGATTGAGGAAACCACTTTTGCAAACCTTAGTCTGATTCATACTTCTGCAAATTATTCTAAGTATAGAACTACTGAAGAAAGAAGACAAAAGTACTGAAGAAGGATTCAACAAGTACTGAAGAAGATAGATCAGAAGTTCTGAAGTCAAACCAGACAAGTTTACTGAAGAACTACTGTAGACAAACTACTCATCAGTAGTTTGTCATTCATCAGCACTTGTAATAGAATCTTTCCACCGCCCTTATGTTTCAGTAGTTTAATTGTTTATTATTACTTTATCTTTTTGTACAAGTTCCAAGACTGCAACTTGTTGCAGACTTGCTTTTTGATTCAGGTTCATGTATGTGTAAGTCTATAAATAGATGGGTTCATCCCTCTGTTTTAGACATAGATTTTAATTGAAACTGAAATCCTTCAAAGCTCATTATTGTTATTTCCATTTCATTTACTGAGAATCTGTTTTAGTATTTATTGTCATTCACATTCAATACTTAGATTCTCATTAACTTGTCTTTAGTTTTCAAACATCCAGGGGGAGTAATAACTCCTGTTGATAGTGTAACTTTACTTACTTATTCCATTGTGCAAATCTGATTGAACTTGCTAAACACATAAGTGTTCACTAGCAAGCAAAACATCAAGAGCATTACTGATCCAACAATTGGTATCAGAGCACTGGTTTATATGATCACATATCAATCTAACACATTGAGAATCAGACACAGGCTCCTATTGATATTCAGTAAAGGATTAAAAGTTCACTTATTCAACATCCATCAGTTTATGAGATATTTGATAAATCAATACTCTTTAAAATGGATCCACATAATACTGGTTCTGCCAATAAACCTGCTATGCTAGTTAGAAATGAATACAATATCTGGCAAAGGAGAATGGCACATACATTATCTCAGACCAACACCGATTGCTGGAAATCTGTGATATATGGTCCTCACAAACCAGTAAACATTAACGTTGAAACTAAAGTAGAAATACCAAAAGACCCAAAGGACTATACAGAAGATGATTTCCTAAAACTTGAGCTTGATGCTAAAGCTTTCTCTATGTTGGCAATGGCACTCCCAAATGAAATCTACTCTGGACTATTACATTGTGATAGTGCCATTGCCAAATGTGATCTACGACCACATTATTTGTTTGATATTTTATTCATGTGGCGAAAAATACACATTTTTAAAAATTTAGCCACACTTTAAAAAAATTGTGACATTTCCTAGCCACAGAAGAAAAGTGTGACCAAATATAATCAACTGTCATGGTAGTTTTTAAACGATGTGGCTAAAAGCTAAAACATACGGCCATTTACGAGGTTATGTGACCAAATGTTAGACAATAGTCACACTTAAAATTACAAAATTTAATGTGTCTTTTTATACACAATCGCTACACCATCGTCACTTTGTTTATTTTTATGTGGCCATTTGATAACAAATGTCATAGGAAAATATGTGTGACCAAAGAATAGAAAATAGTCACACTTAAAGTTACAAATTTTCAAGTGGCTTTACATAACTATTAACCACACCATCTTCACTTTGTTTTTTTTGTTTTATGTGACAGAATAATAGCAAATGTCAAGAATCAAAAAAATTGTGTGACCAAATATTAAACAATAGCCACACTTAAAATTATAAAGTTTCATTTGGCTTTACACACAAGAAAAAATATTTTTTTTATTAACTTTGACAAGACCATTATTTATTTATAATAAAAAATAATTATAAAACTATAAAATGTAAAAGATCATTGCATCATCGCTTTAATTTTTATAAAATGTTAAATTTGATAGTCCAAACATATTCCAAATGGTTACAAACAAATGTCTAACAAGTGTTGAATTAAATCTAAAACACAAAACTGATAGATGTTTGAATATAAACTCAAACCACACTGGCCTACGGAAGAACTCTTGGGACTTGACACCATAGTGCAGGCAAAATCAACCTCATGAATCAAGTAAATTTAAGTGGTAGCAACATGCTAGTTGTTCAATATCACAGACCTGCAACAATCATGAATTTCGTCACAACATGTTTGACATACTTAATCTTGAATTAGGAAAACGAGATTTGACATTTAAAGTCGCAGTATGTAATTTGTTTTAAATAAGGGATGCGCTTATCACATAGCAAAAAATTTAGAATATATGATAAGGATACCTGGAGCAACACCCATTTGCCCCAAATGAAATCGGATTATAAGCAATAACATCTCTAGTTCGCAATAATGCTTTGTACATGACTTACTTTTCTAAATTACTCCATCCAATGTTCATGAAAAAATTTATACAAAACGTGTCAATAACGTTTTAATTCAATATCAATTAACTATAGTCTTTTTTGTAATCATTCCAAATCTAATCATCAGTTAATTATAATAAGTATTCACTGTAATGTTCATTTATATATGTTATCTTTGTAGCTAAAATCCAATGTTTTGAAACCGAACTGGACCGGGCTCCGGACCCCCGACTGGTCCGGGTTGGTACAATGGACCGCTCAGACCAGGAAACCGAAGGAGGTCGGACAATTTCTTTTTTTTTTTGGATTTTTGGTTGTTTTTGGGGCGGTTCGTTAGACCGGTCGAACCGGTGACCCGGCGGGGACTCCAGTTTGACGTCCGGTCCGGTTCTGAAAACCTTGCTAAAATCACACCTAAAAAATTACAACCAAATATTTTCAACTATACCTTCTTGTTTAATAATCACACAATTAAACAAAGTAGTTATGTATTAATAAGTCTAATCCAATAGTAAAAAAGGGTGTTGAAGGAATGAGATTACCTCATCCATATCCATATTTGTTTCATCTACAGGTCTTGCGAAATCATCTAGCTTTAGAAGTGCAAATTAAAATAACTAAGGTAGAGCTAATTTTCCAGATAAGACTTTAAATCTTCAAAAGTAACTCATCATACATGATATATGATATAAATATATAAACACAGTGCATTAGTTCCTACCTCAATTGTAGTATCAAATGTCAAAAGTACAGGTATAGGTGAGCCAAGTGTTGGCGCTATAGTTCCAGCTCGTTCCCGGGCCTTATGATCCAATACCTCTAACTTAAATAAAATTATCTCTAATCTGTACCAATCATAAAACTCACTTTTTAACACCACACTCAAATTTAAGATTTGTAGGACAAGAACTTACTTTTCAGCTGGAAGAAGCATCCTTTCTTTGTTAAACTCTTTAAGCCAATCTTCATCGTCGTTGTCAAGATCATACTCGACAAAATCTCCTATCTCAGCCCGTGCTGCATATATTACTTAATATTATTACTTACTAATGAATAGTATTAACTGGGGTTTATAACTATAAGATCAGTAGTCCCAAACCTCCTCTTGCACGTAGATAAGATGCTGGTTGATTAAAAGTGGGAGAATAATCTCTTTCATATGTATCCACAATAACATACTAGTGAGTAGGAATTTCAGAAACTGTTTTCTTACTAGCAACATGGTGTACCTGGACAAAACAACTTTAAGCCAAACCTGAGTATCATTATCAGCTTCAGCAACAAGACGAAGCAATTGCTTACGGGTGGATGTCGGAGTGTCATCGTCTTCAAAATCTTTAATAGATTTAAGAATAGGAAGCTTCTTATGAATGTCTAGTGGGCATGGCCTAAAAGATAGTCTGCTCATATCAGTAGCTCATCTCCAACTCTACTCACCAACACTACAACAAAAAAAAAAAAAGAAAAAAAGAAAAAAAAATCAATGAGAACTTATAAATTACTTTGACAATTCAGTGTTCCCAGAACTCCTGAACAAAATGGTGTGGTAGAAAGGAAGAACAGGATATTAAGGTGCTGTTTGTTTTTGAAGAGGTAAAAGGTCTGCAGTCTGCGGACCACATCTGCAGACATCTGCGTGAGAAGAGGTGGACCAAAGGTCTGCAGTCTGCAAGAAGAAGACTGTTTGATTATTAACGTCTGCAGCGTAACCTAATCATAACCAACCACAACCCATCATAACCATAACCCACCACCACCAACACCCACCCAACCACTGTGAACCACCACAACTATAACCAACCACAACCCATCATAACCATAGCCCACCATAACCATAACACAAATTAGAGTTAACACCCGACAAAAGAAATATAATTAACCACCACATCTAAAAAAAGCAACAATTCTAGAACAAAAATCTAAGAAAAAAAAAAAAATCTAAAGGAAAATATGAATCTGAAAGGAAAACAAATCGAAGCAAAAAGTTGTAAAAGAAATATTAAAAAACTAATGTGCAGACCTTTTGAAAACAAATCGAAGCAAAGCATAAAAAGAAGTATTAAAAAGCTAAAGGAACATATGAACTTGAAAGGAAAAAAAGAACCATTCCACACCCACCATAATCGTAAAAGAAGTGCAGAGGTGAGGAGGAGGAGGGAGACGCGGTGGGGGAGGAGGGAGAGGGTGACGCGGCGGCGCTGGGAGGGAGGTGAGGCGGCGGAGCTGGGAGAGAAGAGGGAGGAGGGAGACGCTGTAGGGGAGGAGGAGGATGGATGAGGGGTGGTGCAGGTGGGTGAGGAGGGAGATTAGAAAGCTAGGTTTTGGTTTTGTGAAGGAGATGAAGAATGGAGAGTCAGATGAATGAATGAATGAATGAAATGAGAAGAGGCAAGAAGATGTGAGAAGTGTTTTGAAAATGTCTGTTTTAAGAAGAGGAAGGGCAGACATTTTTTAGACCCATGTCTTCTAAAAAACAAACGGTCTACAGCACCTCAATGTCTGCCCGCGTCTGCGCGGCGCAGACAAAAGTGATCAGGAAGTGCTTCTATCAAAAAACAAACACCACCTAATTGAAGCAACAAGAACTATGTTAGTTAATTCAGGCCTACCATTGTATTTCTGGGCTGAAGCAGTTAACACTGCATGTTATGTTCAAAATAGAGTCCTTGTCAACAAAAGACACTCCAAAACTGCCTATGAAGTTCTTCATGGCATGAAGCCCCTTTTCTCCTTTTTCAGGGCTTTTGGATGTCAATGTTTCATTCTAAACATTAAAGACTGTATTTCAAAGTTTGCTGCTAAATTTGATTCAGGTTATTTTCTTGGTTATTCTTCCACTAGAAAAGCCTACAAGGTTTTTAACTCAAGAACCAAGATAGTAGAAGAAACACTGAATGTCAAGTTCAATGAATCAAAACACACTCTTATTCCAGCACATCCTGCTGAACTCTTTGACCTTGACAGCTTCCATTTCGGACCTGAAAAGACTGTCACTTCATCTAAACCTACTTATTATTGTGATCAGAGGTTTGATGATGAGGATCCAGCACCATGGACTCCTAACACAGTCATTAAATCAACTTTCAAACCTTCAGAAGTTTCATAAACTTCTGATTCAACAAATGCTGATGTACAAACTCAAACATCTGATTCAGCTCCTACAACTACTGAAGATGTTCAAACAGCTGAACCAGACATTATAAACCTCAGTGATTTGTTTGATGAAGTACAAGAGCCACCTACACATGTCAATGGTTTACAACAACTGATTGAACTCAAGGATCATCCATTGGAACAAATCATGGGTGATATTGCATCAGGTGTTCTCACAAGAAACCAGCTTTCCAACTTTTGCTTCTTCTCAGCATTCATTTCTCAGTTGGAACCTAAGAAATACCAAGAAGCCCTCAAAGACAACAATTGGGTGGAAGCTATGCAAGATGAGTTGCTTCAATTCAAGAAGCAACAGGTTTGGGAAATCTAACCCTTACCACCAAACAAGCTACCAATTGGCACAAGATGGGTTTTCAGGAACAAACAAGATGAGGCTGGTATAATTATTAAGAACAAGGAAAGACTGGTGGTACAAGGTTACTCTCAAGAAGAAGGAATTGAATATGATGAAACCTTTGCTCTAGTTGTAAGACTTAAAGCCATTAGGTTATTTCTGGCTTATGCCATTTCCAACAAAATAAAAGTTTTTCAAATGGATGTTAGAAGTGCATTTTTGTATGGAAAGATCAAAGAGGAAGTGTATGTTTGTCAGCCACCTGGGTTTGAGGATCCTTCTCATCCTGAGTGGGTGTACAAGCTTGACAAAGCTTTTTATGGGCTAAAACAGGCTCCAAGAGCCTAGTATGAAACACTTTCCAACTTTTTGCTCAAAAATAACTTTACAAGAGGCTCCATTGATAAAACTCTTTTCATTAAAAATGTTGGAAATCATGTCTTACTTGTTCAAATTTATGTTGATGATATCATATTTGGTTCAACAAACACAACACTGTGTGATGAATTTAAGAAACTCATGCAATCAAAATTTGAGATGAGTACAATGGGAGAACTGTAGTACTTTTTAGGACTGCAGATTAAACAACAAACAAATGGAACTTTTATACATCAATCTAAACATGATAAAGAATTATTGAACAAATTTTCTTTACAAGACTGTAAATCATGTTCCACTCCCATGACACCTACCACACAAGTTGAACCAGATGATCAAGGAAAACTGGTTGATCAAACCATGTATAGATGTATGATATGTTCCCTTTTATATCTAACTGCTTCTAGACCAGATATTATGTTTTCAACATGTGTCTGTGCTAGATATCAATCAGCTCCTAGGGAATCACACCTAATTGCAGTCAAAAGAATCTCAGATATCTGAAAGGAACTCCTACACTTGGAATTTGGTATCCTGCTTCTAGCAATACCAAGTTATCAGCTTTTTCAGATAATGACTATGCAGGGTGCAAAATGTCAAGAAAATCAACATCTGGTGGTTGTCAATTCTTGGGAAACTGTCTAGTGTCCTCGCAATCAAAGAAGCAAACATCTGTTGCAACTTCAACTGCTGAAGCTGAATACATTGCGGCTGCAAATTGTACATCACAGATACAATGGCTCCAATATCAACTTCTTAATTATGGTATCAAAGAGACAAGAAACCATTGCTTGTAGACAGTAAATCTTCCATTAGCATCATTCAAAATCCTGTTCAGTTCTCAAAGACTAAACATATTGAAATCAGGTATCATTTCATAAGGGATTGCTATGAAAAAGGCAAGATTGATGTGAAGCATGTGACAACAGCTAATCAAATAGCTGACATATTCACTAAACCCCTTGACACATCAACATCAGAAGTTAGTATCCATGCTTGGGATGCTAAATTTGTAAGTGTTTCTTTTACTTTTCTGCACATATTTTATTTTTCACTTACATTTGTTTTTAGTCCAAATCTTTTGAAAAACAAAAGGAGAGAAACTACTGATGAACAAAACATCAGTATGTGAATATTTTCTGAAAAATGATTAACTTCTGATAAAATAATCTTCAGAAGTTATGAATAAAGTGTTTATAAAACTTTCTCATCAGTTGTTAACAAACTACTGAAGAGAAAATGGGAACTACTGATGATAGTTGTTCTTCAATAGCTGTTTTGTCATTAAGGGTAAATCAGACATTTCCCACTTCAGAAGTTTGACCTAGGGAGGTTATAAACTTCTGATAAACACCTTTTCCAACACTTATCCTTTCAAAAAGCAAAATTCCCTCCTTCTCTCTCAAAACACTCTCTAACCCTTAACCTGCAAACAAAAACACTGTTCGATCTACACACACACAAACCACATGGCTCTAACATTGAAACAGGGACACAATCAAAGAGGCTACTTTGAGAAACATGAAGCCTGGTCCCAATACGACAAAATCATTGATTTAGTCGTTAAATCCCAATACTTCACTGCCCTCACCATTGATCCTCTAATCCACATTGAAACTCTAAATGAGTTCTGGATGAACGCGGAGTCGGTGACAGTGAATGATCAGGTGATCTCCCTCAAATCAACCATCCAAGGGAGAACAATGGCAATCATACCAGCAACTTTGGGGATTAGACTGGGTCTAGATGATGTTGATGCCCCAGATCAATTTCTAAACTTTGAAATTCATCTGACCATGATAGAGTGTGGTTACCAAGGTACTCTCTTACATGCTACTATTTTTAAGAAATTTTTTGAACCTAAGTACAAACTTTTGTTTCATTACATCATCATGTGTTTGAGTCCAAAAACTGGATCTTATGATCAGATGCCCTCTACTTTTCAACCTATTTTTCATTCCATTGTGAATGAAACAAAATTCAAGGCACCAGCACTTTTCTTTAATGAGTTGGTGTTGCATCACCAAAACTCTAAAAAGAAGTTTTTGTTGTATCCAAGGTTCATTATGCAATGCATAATTAAAGAACTTGGAGAAGAGGTGCTTGTGGGTAAAACAACTGTTTTAAACCCATTAACCTCATAAGCATACTCTATGCATAATAAACCAGCTGTCTGGCCAGAAGATAACCAAGGGGAACAAACAACAGTCCCCATGGAACCCTCATCTTCCAAACCCTCACCTAAAAAGGCCAAGAAAACAAAACAACAAAAACAAAAACCCACCAGCCTTAAAAGAAAGGCAGTCCAGGAAGTTGAGATGCCTGAACTTGCCAATGTGCAATCTGCACTTGACAAAGATGTGACTGAAACATCCTCTCAGTCTCATCCATCTCAAACCCCCACAAGAGCACCAATCACAATTCTCTTCAAAAGAAAGAAATTCAAGAAATCCATACCATTGACCCCTCTTTTGAAACTGCTGAACCTTTACCCCAAACTGCTGAACCTTTACTACAAACTTCTGAACCTGAAAGCATAGAAATTGCCAACCTTCTCTCTGGGCTAAAAGAGACTATCCCATTAGAACATGTCAGTCCCCAACAACCCCATCAAACAGGGGACATACCATCAGACTATGACATGAATGTGGATATCCATAGCCCTAACCCAAGAGACGAGGATGAACCAGGGTTTCTAAGCCCAAACTTAGAGACCTTAGGTACATTTGAGGCTGCTACTACTCATTTACCACCCAGTGGTGGATCAAATGAGAGAAGTAACATTGCTAAGACCTCATTTGTGGCAACTACTGATGAAGGCTTAATGCATGAGGTAGGAAATCCTCTGAACCAAGAACAAGAGGTACATGAGACAACTGGGTTGGGCCCAGCTCATGATATAACTGATACTATCCTCATTGAGGATGTTATCAGGGATTCAGATGATTCCATTGATTTGGATGATGATTCACACTCCACTAAACATGAATTGATGGCTGCTAGTGAAGGTCCTGCACCGGGTGTCTCTAAGCTCAAAGAGCTGGTCACACCAGATCAGATTAAAGTCCACTTGATCCCTGATTCCCCTAAAGTGGCATCTTTAGTACATCATGAAGATCACCCAAAAACACACCCCTCACTAAAAATGCCTACCCAATTCCCTGGGTCATCAAGCATAGATCTGAACCAACTATGCAACCCAGATGGTGCCCTATACCAGATGATGAACACCCTCATTGCCAATCACCTCAAATCTTTCACAACTACTTGGGAGTTGAAAACCACAACTCAATTTGAGGTGATTAACAAGAAACTTGGTGAGCTGTCCAACAAGATTGACAACAACTCAAGATAGCTTGCTGAACTCACTGGTAGAACTTCTCAACCTGGCAGGCTTCCAGAAGTGGATGAAGCCAAAAAGGGGGAGAAGACTAAGGAACCAAAGGAGTCACTGGAAACTAGGATAAAGGCAAGAGTGGCTCTACAACAACAACAACAACTGCTGGAAAAAGCCCGGAAACAAAAAGAAGATCAACAAAGGCTTGTTTCTAGAACTAAAGTTGAAGCTAAAACTTCCCAAGGCCATAATGAAGAAACTGCTGAAGACTCTGAAAGTACTGAAGACAATCCTTCAGTAGTTGACACTTCTGTCAACACTTCAGCAGTTAACACTTCCAACATACAAACAACTGAAGAGCCTTGCAAACCAACACAACAACAACCAACTCCTATTCCAAGGCCTACAACAACTCAAATGACTGTGCTAAGCCCTTCTCCAATTTCAATGTCCAAAGAATTACTAGAGAAGAGCTTACTTGCAGCCCAAAGAAAGGCTAAGGAAGATGAGATCTGGAACAACTTGGAAGCAAGGGAAGACTTAAGCTTAAATGAAAAGCTTCAAGCCTATGAAGCAGAGTTGAATAGACAAGCTGAAATAGAAAGAATTGCCGAAGAAGACAAAAGACAAGAACTGGTGTCTTTTATAACAAAGAACAGCAAAACAAAAGCCTATTCACTGAAAGGGCTCTCAATGGATGAGCTAACTAGAAGAGCTCAACTTGTTGCTGACAAGACTGCAACAGAGAAGGATAGAAAAGCCAAGAGAGAAGAAATAAGTGAAGAATTGGTAGCTAATGATTATGGTTCAAAAGCCTTAGTGTCAAAGTGGAGAGAAGACAAACTACTGGACACATGCAAAAGATACAAGGCTGACAAGGCTGCAAATACAGGGAAGTACAAAACTTCTGAAGTGTCAACTTCAGTAGTTAGAACTTCTAGTGTCAAACAAAGACCAGCTACCAAGAGAAAGAAAGAGGACAATACAAAGACTGATTTCAAGATGGTGTTGCTAGAAGGCAATACAATTGTACAAGGAGACTTTGATATTGAAGAAAAACCTCTGATAACACAGTTTAGGGATCCTTCAACATTTGCTTATCAAATCCAGAAGACTATCACTGACTAACTGCACACAAAGGTAGTTACTGAACATCATTTACCTACTTTAAAATTACCTGATGTGGTGCAAACAGAAGACAGAAGTGAATCCCACCTGAGAGTCACAGAAATAGAGAACATCCAGCACTCAGGAACATCTCAGGGATCCAGCATGGTTCCCTATACTTCAGATTTTGACAGATCTAAAGTACTGATCATCAGATGGTCCTTTACTGATTCTAACTCAGTATTGGTGACAAGAAGAGATCTTACAAGCAAGGCCTACAAATCCATGAATAAATTGAAAAATCAATCAACACAAGACTTGCTAACAATTCAACATCTAGAACCTAAAAAAGGATCTCTCACTGATGAACAGCTGAATCAACTGAAGAATCCCATGTTCAAAGAAATATGGAAGATAGTCAATGACAGAATTAGATAAGGTTTTGGCTTCATCAGTCCAGGGGGAGATTGTTAGGACAAAAAGGATTGAGGAAACCACTTTTGCAAACTTTAGTCTAATTCATACTTCTGCAACTTATTCTAAGTATAGAACTACTGAAGAAAGAAGACAAAAGTACTGAAGAAGGATTCAACAAGTACTAAAGAAGATAGATCAGAAGTTCTGAAGTCAAACCAGACAAGTTTACTGAAGAACTACTGAAGACAAACTACTCATCAGTAGTTTGTCATTCATCAGCAATTGTAATAGAATCTTTCCACCGCCCTTATGTTTTAGTAGTTTAATTGTTTATTATTACATTATCTTTTTGTACAAGTTCCAAGACTGCAACTTGTTGCAGACTTGCTTTTTGATTCAGGTTCATGTATTTGTAAGTCTATAAATAGATGAGTACATTCTTCTGTTTTAGACATCGATTTTAATTGAAACTGAAATCCTTCAAAGCTCATTATTGTTATTTCCATTTCATTTACTGAGAATCTGTCTTAGTATTTATTGTCTTTCACATTCAAGACTTAGATTCTCATTAACTTGTCTTTAGTTTTCAAACATCCAGGGGGAGTAATAACTCCTGTTGATAGTATAACTTTACTTACTTATTCTGCTGTGCAAATCTGATTGAACTTGCTAAACACATAAGTTTTCACTAGCAAGCAAAACATCAAGAGCATTACTGATCCAATAGTTACGACCCCACAGGTTAGTATTCACCTGTGTATTTATAACATTCTTAACTTCGGAAGTATATCCTTTGTTTACAAAATACTTATGAATTCATTATACGGAAGATAAAACATCAAAGCAAAAGCCTGTAAGTTAATCTTAATGGGAATGGGTCAAAGTCAGGGCAGTAGAATGGGTTAGCAGTTAAGTTAATTAGTCACATGGTGTTAGTGTTTTAATTAGTCATGGCTAGTTTTGGTTAGACAAGTAGCTGGTCAAAAACATGGGATGCTTCCAAGTGTTTTAGGAGATAGTGGGTGCATGGTTCATGGGTGTTTGTATGAGTCATTATTTTGTTGAAGTTTTGAGCATGAATTGTTGTTGATACAAGTAGTTGGTTAATATAGTCTTATCACACAATGCAACTCCGAGAGTACTAGCTTCAACTTCATAGACAGTTTATACATTAATTAGAGAGTTGTGACCGTTTATACGAATTCTGGTTGCAGCGCTCTGTTTTGAACCTTAAACTCTTTTATTTTATCCGCTGTCCAACTCCACGTATCTGTGTCTAATGTAGACGTGAGGTCTGCAATCTTCTAATTCAGCTCCTTTAATTTACATTTCCAGCCATAACATTTCATTTAATAGGTACCCAGTTGACCCATTTTAGAACGAATTCGGGTTCTAGCGCTCTGTTCTGAACCTTAAACTCTTTTATTTTGTCCATTGTCCAACTCCACGTATCTATGTCTGATGTAGACGTGAGGTTGCAACGCATGTTAGGGAACCACTAGAATGTTTGTGACTACATGATTACCGATTACAATTGACTAATAAATAAGTCGTTTGGTTATTGGGCATGTAATGATAAGTAAGACTTTTGTGGAGACCTAGGCTGCAACGTTTGAAATGTGATATGTCACACCCTCAAATTTCCACTGCGGGGTTTATACCGCGAGGCGCGTGACATACCAGGATCCCATAGCCATAAGTCACAGGAACGGACTCTAAATGCCCAAACCATTTAGTTCGTTTTCAAAAACCAAGTTTAGTTAAGCTGCGGAAGCGTAAACCAAATTTAAACCTTTTTAAAAACTATGCGCAAAACAATGAGCCCAAATTAAAACCATACGAAAGCATAATATATAATTTATGTGTATGCCCGAGAGCCCAAATGCAGTGAAGTGTACAGTGCTTTCTAATCCTGGCACCGGAAGCTAACTACCTGCAAAAGCATGTAAATCGTGTGTCAACATAAAGCTGGTGAGTTCACAAAGTAAAGTAATTTAATATGCAAATGCGCTGGTTTCCAAAACCACGTAAGTAAGTAAGTTATGTTGGTGCCCCGCACCGTGTAACCACTAATTCATCGCATGTCAAGGGTAGCTAACCCATTCATGATAACTAACCGAATATACCGAACTGCTATGTACTTGTAGCCACATAAGTGTGCCGCATGCCTGACATCATTGTCTATCCACAATGATAAAGTTTCGTTAAGTTATAGTTCACCCCCGCGCTCCCCGAGCCGGTGTGAGGTTTGTAAGACCTAATAGCGCTATCAACTAATAACCCGCTTGCCAACCCTGGCAACTCATTCGGTACGTGAGGACTTACAGATGATAGAGATGGTTTAGTTTATCAAGGACACAATTGCGAACTAGCAAAGTAATCCGACCCTCATAAGGATCTATGGCATCCCAACCCGGGATGTGTAAGTAGTCCCAAACCGGACTAGAAAATTTTAAGTAAAGTGTCTCATACCTGAGACGCATGCTTTTTAGAAAAAGAGTAGTGAAACTCACCTTAGGTTGCACGTGAATGATCCAAATCCCTCAAACAGTAACGAGCTACCGACTCCCTATTACAAGTGTCACTAGGTGAGTATATGTGCATAACCAACACACCATATAACTCGTTTATCCGAGACCTTTAAATGTTCAAAACCGTGTAGTGACACCTAATGACTATACATGCTCAAGTATGTCCTACGTATCTCGTTGGTGATCATAGTGATTATTATCAGTTTAATACATCAATTACATCTCATACAAGTTTTCACACAAGTACATGTCAATTACATACCACATAAAACTCCAAATAGTCACATAAAGACCCCGTACACAATCTGCGTTTTTAGGACAGATTGTGCGCTGTGAAAAACAATTTATTTAAAATACTTAACGAATGAATTAGAGTCCCAAATTTTTACTGAATTTTATTTGGGATTCACTAGACAATACCTATTTTTGTTTTGTCTTAATTCCAAACACAAAAATTATGAAATTTCGTACAACCCAGCTATGTTCAGAAAATTTCCTCAACAGGTCATTTTAGTAGGAAAATTCTTAAAAATTGTGTATTCATCCAAACGAGATGAATCCACTTGGAAAAGCTCAATTTTTCCAGTATTGACTTACTGTAAAAATTTCATAACCTAACTCCTTGTAAATCTCCAGTTATGCCCATTTAAAGTTAGCCCAATTTACAAATCCGAAAATCTGATATGACCCCTAATCAATTAAAATTCCAAAATTGACTCAAACGATGTCCAAATTCGATGGTTTTGCCCATTATGAAAAGCTAAGACCTTGTAAATTACAATCAGGCAAAGAAATCATCAAAAAAATCGATTTACCAACCCGTTACAGCCCCTACAACACGTTCAAACGAATCTGCCAGAATCTTAAACTTGCATCCCAAGTAATCTACAAACCCTAATTTTCCATGAACATCCCTAATACATGTATAACACCTATAGTACTGATTAAACACCATATTAATCATAGCAAAACACATATGTTATCATGTGAAAACCCTAATCATGGCTACTAATAACAATCATCATCAAATCATCAAGAACATCCAAGAACTCCTACACATACATACATGCGATTCTACATATATTATTTTTAGGGTTTTTAAAGTTTTTCAATCATTATAATTCATCAAAAATCATAAGAATGTATACCTTGCGAAGGATTAAACTCCCTAGGGCCTTGAAATCAAACCCGAACTAGCTTGATTAGGTGAAGGATTACTTGATTGCTTGAAAAACCAAGAGGGGATGGGGGTGGGGGTTCGCACGGCGCAAGAGGGGCAAGGAGGTAGGGTTTTTATCTTTTCCTTGCCTCCTAATTATAAAAGGGCTTTGCTTGTTCCCCAAGCAATTGGTATTAGGGCCCTTCTAGTCCATTAACTTGACCCGTTAACCATGTTCTAGCCCAATACCGGACCCAATATTATTAACCATTCTATATTGTATAAAAACCATTGTTTTTATTATTACATAGCATATTACTCATGTTGTGCACGTAACTTGCATAATCTACGCATTACCTTTCAGTTAGGTGATCATTCACAAAAACATGTAATTCACATAAGCACGCACTTCATGTTCACCATAATTCACTTGTATATATTATTGCTATGTATGTCACATAATTCACCAACGTTTGGGATACAGGACTCATGTGTGTGTTTAACAAGGATTTTCCTACTTATAACATATGTTAGCATCTTCTAACATATGTTAAACCTACTTAACTAACCCTAGTTAAGTATCTAGCCATGTATGAACATGTAAGTTAACTAGAGTTCAGTAAAAGTATTTAACCTGAAAATGCGGGGTGTCACATCATCCCCAAGTGGAAAAGAATTTCGTCCCGAAATTCAGCAAGTAAACAGTAAAGCCAGCTATAAAAATGTGTGCTTGGTTCCCGGATGTCACATCATCCCCAAGTTGAAAGGAATTTCGCCCCGAAATTCACTTTGAAAGAGCTGCTTTATGTTCCGCGTTGGATCTATGTACGATTTCAGGTTCAGTAAAGAGGTGTGGGTATTTGAGCCGCATCTGATCTTTGCGCTCCCACGTGTATTCCGGTCCTAGACGGGAATTCCACCGTACCTTAACAATAGGTATAGTACTTTGTCTGAGTTTCTTGACGCCCTGCTCAAGAATCTCCACTGGTTCTTCCACGAACCGTAGCTGATCGTCCACCTGGATCTCCTCCAGTGGCACTACCAGTGTCGTATCTGATAAGCATTTCTTCAAGTTTGAGACGTGGAATACATTATGTACTCCACTGAGTTCATCCGGTAGATTTAGCTGGTAAGCTACTGGACCAATCCTTTTAACGATCTCGAAAGGTCCGACGTATCTGGGATTTAACTTCCCTCGTTTCCCAAAGCGTATCACTCCTTTCCATGGTGACACCTTTAACAAAACCTTGTCCCCAACCTGGAACTCCAAAGGTTTTCTACGTTTGTCAGCATAACTTTTCTGTCGATCCCGAGCAGCAGCCATCCGGTTTCTAGTTTGCACTATCTTCTCAGAAGTTTCGTGCACGAGTTCGGGACCTGTTAGTTGGCTATCCCCAACCTCAGTCCAACAGATGGGAGACCTACACTTGCGCCCGTAAAGTGCCTCAAAAGGCGCACACTGCATCGAAGTGTGGTAACTGTTGTTGTAAGAGAATTCGATTAAGGGCAAGTGCTTATCCCAGTTATTACCAAAGTCCACTACGCATGCTCGTAGCAGATCCTCTAATGTTTGGATGATACGTTCACTTTGTCCATTCGTCTGTGGGTGATAGGCTGTGCTCATATCAAGACGAGTTCCTAAAGCATCTTGGAGAGTAGTCAAGAAACGAGAAGTGAATCGCCCATCGCGATCAGATATAATGGAAGTAGGCACCCCATGCCTAGAGACTATCTCCTTGATGTATAGGTTCGCCAGCTTTTCTAACGAATCCGTTTCTTTTATTGCCAGGAAGTGGGCTGTGACAACCGTCACCTTCACATTATAACGAATTGTCATTTAAAGTCCTCATAGTTTCTATTGTTTCAAATTCGATAAATGAGTTTCATTCGATCATATATATATATATGTTTTAATTTGGACATACGTATATTTTAATCAAACGCGTAAATAAATACATCCTGAAAATTTTAACTTTGCTGATATTAATCTTGTTTAAACACTTAAAGTTTATAAAAGTCAAAAAAAAAATTATTATTAAGTAAACCTTGGTTAGTTGGTTAAGTTTATAGAAGGAATATTTAACCAAAAATCATAATTAAAGTAACAAGGTTAGGTGAGGGACCTATTATGTCAATATGTGAAAGTTGTTTTAAAAAAAAAACTCTCCAGCTCTTGTTCCCGTTTTTTTCCCGGCGTGGTTATTTCCGGCCACCGGAAATAAATTCCGGCGAACTTAAAATGCCATTTTTAACATGCTTTAACTCGTTTAATTACATACCAAGCGTTTCTCCATAAGTTATCAATATAATTCACGCGTTTTTGTGAGTTAAAACCCGACCTTTATGGCCACTAGATGTAACCGATCGGACCATTAAGGTTCGAGTTCAAACGCCAATTTTTCTTATTTAGCACTACAAATTGATGTTACCAATCATTGCTGCACGTTTAAACCTTTCAAACCCACAAATAAACCACTCGAACCAAGTCCAGGAAGCCTCTTAATTTGTAGTTATGCGTTCGGACCTGCACAACGAGATACGAACATTAAAACGCGATTGTAAGTCTTATCACTTGATGCCGTTTTATTCCTCGTATTATTCCGATCAAAAGCCCTCTATTACAGAGTATAATTATGTTCAGAATCGGGCTATTGAATTTGGGTATAGGGTTAGGGTTCTTAGGAAGAGATTGGGGAAGAAGATGAGGTTTGTATTGTTGCTTAAATATAAATCAGTTCCAAATAAATAAACAAAACATGAACTGGCCTAGTGGTGTGTGTGTGTGTTGTGAAACGAGTAGGGGCAGGTTCGAACCCCATACTCATCATTTTTCCTCCTTCTTTTTCTTTCCCTTTTATTTCCAGATTTTTGATATATTATAATAATATATAAACACATAAATCTTAAAATATTTATAGAAAATTCATTTTTACTCCAAAAATTATGAAAATTTAGGAGTAGCTTCTTGATACTTCATAGAAAATTGTCATATTTTTAGTTTTCTGAAAAATATTTATTTTCATGATTTAATTAATTTAAATTGTTTTAATCATAATTAATTGATAAAAAAATTCATTTTTAATGATTTTAACCTCAAACTTTTTGGGTAATTATTTCTCATCATCATGAACTGATAGAAAAATTATTGGTTCAGGAAACATTTATTTTTAATAATTTTATTATTTTTAATCATTTAAACATGATTTAATCTCGTTAAATCAGTTTTAAATATAAATAAGTTTATAAAAATTATGGGAAAATTATTTCTATTACTTTACATCAGAAAGTATCCAATTTATATAAAAATAGCATTTTTGGATCATGTCTTGAATTATTAGTTTTATTTATGTTTAATTAGACATAATTAATTATATATTTATTTACATTATCTAACGTCTATTTTATAAATATTTTTCTTATAAAATAGAGATGTCCTTACTTTCGAAAGTCCTTATTATCATTAGTTTGGATCATGGTGTATTCATAATTATTTAATCAAATGTTTATGATTATTGTATTTATTTACAATAATTTAGTTAAAGTAATTAATTTAATTAATTTGTCATAACTATTCAAAATATGTTTTTATCTAAAAATTCAATAGCTAATAATTATATTATTTAAACCACATTTACAACCTTTCATATATTATCTGTGATATACAACTTTTACATTAACGCGACTGATCATAAAAACTCTAATTCCCCAAATCGACTTAGCAAACCCTAATGCCTTAGACCCTAGATACCTTAGACTTTTTAGACACTTCCTTATTAGTATTCTTACACATTATAGGTTGAATTCCTCGGAATTCCCATTACTTAGCTCACGACCGCTTAAGTGGATTTTGATCGCTTTCGCAAACTGTGAGTATATCTTTCCCCTTTTTACTATTTTACATTTCGGGGTGACTCATGTACTTACTATCAAGTTTATATTTCCTTTTACTAAAATGCAATTCTTATGTGTGTTTGCTTGTGTTATTTTGTGTATCTATGACCTGTCAAATCATTAACCGCTGGGCGGCCTGGCATTTCAATGAATAGTACTATGGTTTATACCCTTGTGACTCTGTTGAGAGTCCTCGTCATTGCTATGTATTACTTTACTACTAGCGCATACTATATATATCTGCTTACTTCTCTTAGGGTTGATTTGACCCGGATACCACTTATTACATAATTGCAGACAGTATACGACACATGAATTGCTAAACACTTTTCTACTATATTTATTCAAACAGGGTATGCTCACCAATACAATTTTTGTATTGACCAAATTATTTTGTACATGTTTCTGGTTGTTTTGAGATGCATTCTTTAAGCTTTCGGATTTATATTTAGATTTTGATTCGTTGTATTACAATTTAGCTGGCAGTTAGAATTGTTGTATTTCATTTCAATGTAATAAATTATTTAATCAATGTATTCAAATTTACACTTTAGTCCATGAGCTATTGAACAATCGTCACTACGTGACACCTCGATGTTTCCGCCATCGGTTGGGGTGTTACAGATTGGTATCAGAGTCATGGTTATAGGGAATTAGGTTATTAGAATGCCTTTTAGCCTAGTCTATAACTAAGCTTACTTTCACGAGTCCTCTCGTTTATATTTCTCTTATTTCCTAACATTTTCTTTCAAGATATTTTCGTTATGATTAATTATTGTTATTCTTTCGGTATTTTGCTTGGCAAAGAATACGCTCGTATTTCACAAACGAAACGATAGCGCCAAGTTAGGAGTGACATCCATACCTTGGTGGTTAGTTTCACTCCTCTATATGTTATTAATCTTAGGAATATGTCTTCGAGATAGGAGTGACGTCCACACCTCAAAGAGTATTTCCTTCAATAAGAAACTTAACCACTAAGTTGGGAGTGATATCCTTAACTTAGTGATTGGTTTCATTCCACAATCGTTTTCCATTTTGACATACATCATTGAGTTAGGAGTGAAATCCATATCTCAAGGATCTATTTCTACATCTCGTTGATTATGAATTTTCTTAAATATTGGTAATCTATTACATACGTTAATTTTATCATTTACGTCATTTTAAATCTTGGTCTTTCAAAACACATTAGATTTACACATACTTCATAAAATGGTTTCATTTTGCATTTTATAAACTTGTAGTGCATATTTTACAAATCAAATGTAAACCTTTTGTTTTCATATGACGTATCCAATATATACTTTCAGGAGAAATTTGCAACTAATAACAGGCATTATAACACTTTTCGAACTCGACTTCTCGTAAACACATGAAAATGTGTATTTACGAAGATTTTTCAAATGAACCTGTTTTGAGTCTAAAACACACTTCGATTTCTAAAAATTTATTCTCATGCATCACTACTATTCTTTCAACAATATCACAAAGTCGAGTAAACTGCGAAAATTTACCTTTTACACTTATACTCTTACAAAACTTTTGGTTTAAACAAAACAATGGACATATCTTTTTATCAGAATGTTGCTAAATGTCTTTTATAGTATAACGCATATATGAAACTAACTAAATTTAATCCCTTATGTCAGTAGACTATACGTCTGTTTTGCGTACTCTCATTTGCGTAAAACTTTATTATTTTATTCTTGCACCACTTTATTCATAATTATTTCTAACACGTTATTGGTGATTATTTTCACATTGCCTATTTGCGTTAATACAACTCGTTTACTTTCATTTTGTACAATCGTGCGATTTACCCGATTTATATTATACTATTCTTTCAATCGAACTTTTATGCTATATTTACATGAACACATATTTTGTATGCATATGTTTTCCTGTTTTGAGCAAAACCCTGTTATACTTTACATTATTTTGTTCATCATCATGGCCAACGAACATACTAGTTGATAACTCGTATGAGATCTAAGCCGGTGCCCACGTACGATTCGGACTAGAATATTTCCTTAATCTGAGGGGAACAGTGTAAATCTCAGAGTTTATCAATATGGGTGTTTAGAGCCAACGATGTGAACAGAAGTTACCGGTTAAGGGTGAACCCGAAAGGGAAGAACCACTAACCATGTCTTATACTTACATGTTATTCTCATTACGGTTAAAGGGTAAACCCGAAAGGGAAGGACCTCTAACCACGTCATGATTGAACATTATTTCATTATAGTGGCTATTGCATATCCTAATTGCACGCATTTGTTTCTAGTATTACTTAGGATAGGGTTATGGAAAAGCATAACACCCCAGTGTAAGGTAACTTGATGATTACGGTCCGGAACGCAATCATGGGCTTACAGGTACATGAGGGTGGTGTGTAATTCTAATTAGGTTGTTGGTAGACAATCAGTACGAGTCCAAAGTATCGGCAGTGTGGTGGGTCAGCTGCGGTACACCCTATATATAAGCATAAACGATACTACGGGAACGGACTAGGAGTCTAACCAAGAACCGACCCGCTACCCATTACTTTATAATTACCTTGTCATTAGATCGTTACCAAATAGCTAGCATTTTCGATAAGAACATTTCACATAAGCTTCAATTAGTTTTGTTGGGGCCTACTTTTTTTAATCACCTCTACTGAAAACCTTAAACCTGATAAATTCTTACACTTTCTATTAGTCGAAATCCTGTTGCATGACCTTAATAACGTTCAGTCACAAACTTTTCTAAAGTAGGTGAGACTACCTTCATTAGTACCTCTACCCCTCACCAGTTACACATTCCCAAAGCCTTTCACATTTAAACCCTCAATTTCTTAATCTCGGGTCAACTGTCAGGGATTTTGAAACTTTTACTTAGGTATTAGACAACTATTTTAAAATTTTGTCGAATTATAAATAATGAAATTTTCTTAAAGAAGACCAAGCTAAACATTTACAAAGTCTTTTGTTTCATGGTAACCTTCACTTGAAGGAAATTTCGAGACGAAATTTTCTAAAGTAGGGGAGACTGTGACAACCGTCACCTTCACATTATAACGAATTGTCATTTAAAGTCCTCATAGTTTCTATTGTTTCAAATTCGATAAATGAGTTTCATTCGATCATATATATATATATGTTTTAATTTGGACTTACGTATATTTTAATCAAACGCGTAAATAAAATACATCCTGAAAATTTTAACTTTGCTGATATTAATCTTGTTTAAACACTTAAAGTTTATAAAAGTCAAAAAAAAATTATTATTAAGTAAACCTTGGTTAGTTGGTTAAGTTTATAGAAGGAATATTTAACCAAAAATCATAATTAAAGTAACAAGGTTAGGTGAGGGACCTATTATGTCAATATGTGAAAGTTGTTTTAAAAAAAAAAACTCTCCAGCTCTTGTTCCCGTTTTTTACCCGGCGTGGTTATTTCCGGCCACCGGAAATAAATTCCGGCGAACTTAAAATGCCATTTTTAACATGCTTTAACTCGTTTAATTACATACCAAGCGTTTCTCCATAAGTTATCAATATAATTCACGCGTTTTTGTGAGTTAAAACCCGACCTTTATGGCCACTAGATGTAACCGACCGGACCATTAAGGTTCGAGTTCAAACGCCAATTTTTCTTATTTAGCACTACAAATTGATGTTACCAATCATTGCTGCACGTTTAAACCTTTCAAACCCACAAATAAACCACTCGAAACAAGTCCAGGAAGCCTCTTAATTTGTAGTTATGCGTTCGGACCTGCACAACGAGATACGAACATTAAAACGCGATTGTAAGTCTTATCTCTTGATGCCGTTTTATTCCTCGTATTATTCCGATCAAAAGCCCTCTATTACAGAGTATAATTATGTTCAGAATCGGGCTATTGAATTTGGGTATAGGGTTAGGGTTCTTAGGAAGAGATTGGGGAAGAAGATGAGGTTTGTATTGTTGCTTAAATATAAATCAGTTCCAAATAAATAAACAAAACATGAACTGGCCTAGTGGTGTGTGTGTGTGTTGTGAAACGAGTAGGGGCAGGTTCGAACCCCATACTCATCATTTTTCCTCCTTCTTTTTCTTTCCCTTTTATTTCCAGATTTTTGATATATTATAATAATATATAAACACATAAATCTTAAAATATTTATAGAAAATTCATTTTTACTCCAAAAATTATGAAAATTTAGGAGTAGCTTCTTGATACTTCATAGAAAATTGTCATATTTTTAGTTTTCTGAAAAATATTTATTTTCATGATTTAATTAATTTAAATTGTTTTAATCATAATTAATTGATAAAAAATTCATTTTTAATGATTTTAACCTCAAACTTTTTGGGTAATTATTTCTCATCATCATGAACTGATAGAAAAATTATTGGTTCAGAAAACATTTATTTTTATTAATTTTATTATTTTTAATCATTTAAACATGATTTAATCTCGTTAAATCAGTTTTAAATATAAATAAGTTTATAAAAATTATGGGAAAATTATTTCTATTACTTTACATCAGAAAGTATCCAATTTATATAAAAATAGCATTTTTGGATCATGTCTTGAATTATTAATTTTATTTATGTTTAATTAGACATAATTAATTATATATTTATTTACATTATCTAACGTCTATTTTATAAATATTTTTCTTATAAAATAGAGATGTCCTTACGTTCGAAAGTCCTTATTATCATTAGTTTGGATCATGGTGTATTCATAATTATTTAATCAAATGTTTATGATTATTGTATTTATTTACAATAATTTAGTTAAAGTAATTAATTTAATTAATTTGTCATAACTATTCAAAATATGTTTTTATCTAAAAATTCAATAGCTAATAATTATATTATTTAAACCACATTTACAACCTTTCATATATTATCTGTGATATACAACTTTTACATTAACGCGACTGATCATAAAAACTCTAATTCCCCAAATCGACTTAGCAAATCCTAATGCCTTAGACCCTAGATACCTTAGACTTTTTAGACACTTCCTTATTAGTATTCTTACAGATTATAGGTTGAATTCCTCGGAATTCCCATTACTTAGCTCATGACCGCTTAAGTGGATTTTGATCGCTTTCGCAAACTGTGAGTATATCTTTCCCCTTTTTACTATTTTACATTTCGGGGTGACTCATGTACTTACTATCAAGTTTATATTTCCTTTTACTAAAATGCAATTCTTATGTGTGTTTGCTTGTGTTATTTTGTGTATCTATGACCTGTCAAATCATTAACCGCTGGGCGGCCTGGCATTTCAATGAATAGTACTATGGTTTATACCCTTGTGACTCTGTTGAGAGTCCTCGTCATTGCTATGTATTACTTTACTACTAGCGCATACTATATATATCTGCTTACTTCTCTTAGGGTTGATTTGACCCGGATACCACTTATTACATAATTGCAGACAGTATACGACACATGAATTGCTAAACACTTTTCTACTATATTTATTCAAACAGGGTATGCTCACCAATACAATTTTTGTATTGACCAAATTATTTTGTACATGTTTCAGGTTGTTTTGAGATGCATTCCTTAAGCTTTCGGATTTATATTTAGATTTTGATTCGTTGTATTACAATTTAGCTGGCAGTTAGAATTGTTGTATTTCATTTCAATGTAATAAATTATTTAATCAATGTATTCAAATTTACACTTTAGTCCATGAGCTATTGAACAATCGTCACTACGTGACACCTCGATGTTTCCGCCATCGGTTGGGGTGTTACATGGGCCGATTTGGTTAAACGGTCCACGATAACCCAAATCATGTTATGGCCCGTTGGCGTTCTAGGAAGCTTTGTAATGAAGTCCATGGAAATTCCATCCCATTTCCACATTGGAATCTCTGGTTGTTGGAGTAGGCCTGAAGGTTTTTGATATTCAATCTTAACCTTCGCACAAGTCAAGCACTTACTAACATAAGTGGCTATCTCGGCTTTCATGTTTGGCCACCAGTATAGAGTCTTAAGATCTTGATACATCTTGTCCAAACCAGGATGTACCGAATAGCGAGAGGTATGTGCTTCATCGAGCACCAGTTGTCTGAGATCCCCAAATCGTGGTATCCAGACTCGATCCATGAAGTACTGCAGACCATCTGTTCTCAGTTCCAAGTGCTTATCAGCACCATGTAGGGTCTCAAGCCCGATGTTTTATTCCTTCAATGCTTCACCCTGTGCTTCACGTATCTTATCAGGAAGATTAGAATGAATGGTGAGTTGCAAGGCTCGCACCCGTTTGGGTTTCGTTTCTTTTCGACTGAGGGCATCAGCTACTACGTTAGCCTTCCCTGGATGATACTTGATGGCACAGTCATAATCGTTCAAAAGTTCAACCCAACGACGTTGCCGTATGTTTAGTACCTTTTGGTCAAATATATGCTGAAGGCTCTTGTGGTCAGTGAAAATTGTGCACTTGGTTCCATAGAGGTAGTGCCTCCAGATTTTGAGAGTGAAAACTACCGCTCCCAGTTCCAAATCATGAGTGGGGTAGTTCTTCTCATGGACCTTCAGTTGTCGCGATGCATATGCAATTACCTTATCACGTTGCATCAGTACGCACCCTAAGCCTTGGATAGACGCATCACAGTACACTACAAAGTCCTCTGTACCCTAACGCAATGATAGTATCGGTGCACTGCAAAGTTTTGACTTTAGTAGCTGAAAGGCAGATTCTTGGGCATCTCCCCGCTTATAAGTAATACCTTTCTGTGTTAGGGCGGTGAGGGGTTGAGCGATCTTAGAAAATTCCTCAATAAATCTGCGATAGTGTTCCGCGAGACCAAGAAATTGGCGCACTTCAGTAGGCGTCAATCTTGGCGGGGTCAACATGTATTCCTGCCTCGTTGACCACATGCCCAAGAAATTGGACTTCTCGAATCCAAAAATCACACTTAGAGAATTTTGCATACAGCTGCTCATTCCTCAGTAGTTCCAAGATTAACCGCAGGTGCTGCTCGTGCTCCTCCCTGCTCTTGGAATAAGTCAATATGTCATCTATGAACACTATGACGAATTTGTCCAAGTACGGCTTGCACACACGGTTCATTAGATCCATGAACACCACCGGTGCATTAGTTAGCCCGAATGGCATAACCAAAAACTCATAATGTCCATAACGAGTCCGAAACGCCGTTTTTGCCACATCCTCTTCTCGGATTCTCAGCTGATGGTACCCTGACCTCAAGTCAATCTTAGAGTAGAAGCTCGACCCTTGCAGTTGGTCAAACAAGTCATCAATACGAGGCAGAGGATAACGGTTCTTAATCGTTACCTTGTTCAACTCCCGATAATCTATGCACATGCGAAAGCTCCCATCTTTCTTCTTAACAAATAGAACTGGAGCTCCCCATGGCGAAGAACTGGGCCTAATAAAACTCCTATCCAATAGCTCTTGGAGTTGGGTAGATAGTTCTTGAAGCTCCCCTGGTGCTAAACGGTATGGTGCGCGCGCAACTGGCGCTGCTCCAGGTGCAAGGCCAATCTGAAACTCCACTTGACGAACAGGTGGAAGTCCAGGTAATTCCTCTGGGAATACATCTTGGAAGTCTCGGACCACTGGGATGTCCTCAATTCTAGTTTCAGTTTCAGCTCGAATGTCAGATATGTTAGCCAAAATGGCCGGACAGCCCTTGCGAATACACTTCTGGGCCTTCAGATAGGAGATGATGCCTACCATGGCACCACCACGATCACCCTGTATAGATAAAAGTTCTCCACTTGGGAGGGGGAATACGAACAATCTTCTCCTGACAGAGAATTTCAGCGTGTTGCTTGGACAACCAGTCCATGCCAACCACGAGATCAAAGCTTCCAAGGGTGATAGGTAGAATGTTGATGGCAAACGATTGCCCATCCAACTCGAGCTTACAGTCACGATGTATATGGGTTACTTCGACAGGCTTCCTATCAGCCAGTTCAATCGAGTATGGGGTATCTCGAAGAGTAGGAACCATCCGTAATTGTTTACTAAGTTTTGATGAAACAAAACTATAGTCCGCACCAGTATCATATAAAATAGAAGCAAGAGTGTCGTTCAAGGAGCACATACCCATCACAACATTGTTATCAGTCCTAGCTTTCCCCAGGCCAATTACAAATGCTCTTCCCCGAGCCCCGTTGTTGTTGCTACCGTTGTGGTAGTTGTTGTTGCAGGACTTATACCTCACACTATCCCACGTTCTCTTGCTATCACCAACAGTAGAAAATGAAGTACCATGCTTCAGAAAGGTACCGTGATCAGCAGTCTCATCTGTGAGTTTGCGAGTCAAGTGAAAGATTTGTAGGTGAGATGTAGTGGCCAAGCCACGAATCTGAGGGGCCCACCCTTTCGGTATAAAGTTCGATCCATTTGTAAGGTAGGTTAAATAGATTTGAGCCTATAGTGGCTATCTCCTGTAGCTTGGTAGTGTAGGCGTCGATCTCAGACCCATCCGTCTTTATATAACAAAATTTCTAGATTTCACCACAGGGTGTTACGTTCTCCATCCAAGTATTTGTAACTCATCGAGTGTGCATGTAGCATACATTACCCCATCCTGCCTGGGGCAAATGCACATGGAAGAGACTTATACTATCGAAGCAATCAGACGGTCTCCTTCAGTTCCGTTGGAGTCATCGAGGATTACGATCAATAAAAGGCTTGAAGATATGATGGCAGTTTGTTGTTGTGGCATGTGCGTTCGAGAAATAAGAAAGTTCAAATGTGGAAGTCAGAGGAAAAGAACGATTTAGCAAAATAGATCTTTACTAGCTTGGAAAGATGCGAGGGCCTCAACCACCCTATCGTTGATCATAAGAACTCAGTCTTATCTAAGTTAGCAAAGGGAAATGAAAGAAAAGATAGGTAAGAATAGGTAAGAGCCAATCGTTGCCATGCTCTGTCTAGATAGTAGAGCCTTCATCCTCACTTTCCATGTGCTCGTCCTGCTCAGATTCCCCTTCCATCTCTTATCCTTCCTCTTTTGCGATGTCAGTGTTATATGGTTCTCATCACGTACAATCTCCTTCTCTAGTCCTATGTGAACCAGTTTAGCGGTAAGCTGTACCACTCGTTCCTCCAATCGTGGCTATCAGCCATTAGTAGGTTTCATCCTCCCTTGTGATGTTGCATTACATCGCAGGCCTTACGTAACTCCCCAAGAGTGTGTGTAACAAGTCCCGATCTAATGTGTTCCCATGAATCTACCATATACCTATGAGTGACAGGGATATGTAGTCATACGTCCGCCCGCTCATACTAGGCGTAAGGTACTAAAGTAAGAAATACGTTCTATATGCGTAACCTAGTCCCGTCTGAGTTTCGAATGGGAGTAAGAAAGATCAAGTAACAAGGAATGGAAACTAATTGTCTCCTTGCTCAGTGAAATAGGATAAGTCTCAGTATTCGAATTCCTTCATAGTTGATTTAATGGTACCACGTCATGCGCATCGTGCAGCTTCCTGTGTACGTGCGCCACAACGCTCGCAAGGGCTCCCTCCCTTGTACTATAGTTGTCTCCTCGTCCATGAGGTTAGTTAGGATATTACTCCCAGTAATGCGCCACCTGGTGTAACCCTAGGTTCCCACCATTGACGTGTTAAGAATTAAGTCTAGAACTAGAAGATAACATATCTCCTGAAATCATATGTTGTAGATATATGTAGCTAATAGCTAGTTGTGCACTTAAGTTGTGAGTGTACTTATGCTATGATGATTATAGACTAGACTCAACATGCAGTCCTAGTTCACTATAACCAATGGCTCTGATACCAATTTGTCACACCCTCAAATTTCCACTGCGGGGTTTATACCGCGAGGCGCGTGACATACCAGGATCCCATAGCCATAAGTCACAGGAACGAACTCTAAATGCCCAAACCATTTAGTTCGTTTTCAAAAACCCAGTTTAGTTAAGCTGCGGAAGCGTAAACCAAATTTAAACCTTTTTAAAAACTATGCGCAAAACAATGAGCCCAAATTAAAACCATACGAAAGCATAATATATAATTTATGTGTATGCCCGAGAGCCCAAATGCAGTGAAGTGTACAGTGCTTTCTAATCCTGGCACCGGAAGCTAACTACCTGCAAAAGCATGTAAATCGTGTGTCAACATAAAGCTAGTGAGTTCACAAAGTAAAGTAATTTAATATGCAAATGCGCTGGTTTCCAAAACCACGTAAGTAAGTAAGTTATGTTGGTGCCCCGCACCGTGTAACCACTAATTCATCGCATGTCAAGGGTAGCTAACCCATTCATGATAACTAACCGAATATACCGAACTGCTATGTACTTGTAGCCACATAAGTGTGCCGCATGCCTGACATCATTGTCTATCCACAATGATAAAGTTTCGTTAAGTTATAGTTCACCCCCGCGCTCCCCGAGCCGGTGTGAGGTTTGTAAGACCTAATAGCGCTATCAACTAATAACCCGCTTGCCAACCCTGGCAACTCATTCGGTACGTGAGGACTTACAGATGATAGAGATGGTTTAGTTTATCAAGGACACAATTGCGAACTAGCAAAGTAATCCGACCCTCATAAGGATCTATGGCATCCCAACCCGGGATGTGTAAGTAGTCCCAAACCGGACTAGAAAATTTTAAGTAAAGTGTCTCATACCTGAGACGCATGCTTTTTAGAAAAAGAGTAGTGAAACTCACCTTAGGTTGCACGTGAATGATCCAAATCCCTCAAACAGTAACGAGCTACCGACTCCCTATTACAAGTGTCACTAGGTGAGTATATGTGCATAACCAACACACCATATAACTCGTTTATCCGAGACCTTTAAATGTTCAAAACCGTGTAGTGACACCTAATGACTCTACATGCTCAAGTATGTCCTACGTATCCCGTTGGTGATCATAGTGATTATTATCAGTTTAATACATCAATTACATCTCATACAAGTTTTCACACAAGTACATGTCAATTACATACCACATAAAACTCCAAATAGTCACATAAAGACCCCGTACACAATCTGCGTTTTTAGGACAGATTATGCTCTGTGAAAAACAATTTATTTAAAATACTTAACGAATGAATTAGAGTCCCAAATTTTTACTAAATTTTATTTGGGATTCACTCGACAATACCTATTTTTGTTTTGTCTTAATTCCAAACACAAAAATTATGAAATTTCGTACAACCCAGCTATGTTCAGAAAATTTCCTCAACAGGTCATTTTAGTAGGAAAATTCTTAAAAATTGTGTATTCATCCAAACGAGATGAATCCACTTGGAAAAGCTCTATTTTTCCAGTATTGACTTACTGTAAAAATTTCATAACCTAACTCCTTGTAAATCTCCAGTTATGCCCATTTAAAGTTAGCCCAATTTACAAATCCGAAAATCTGATATGACCCCTAATCAATTAAAATTCCAAAAACGACTCAAACGATGTCCAAATTCGATGGTTTTGCCCATTATGAAAAGCTAAGACCTTGTAAATTACAATCATGCAACGAAATCATAAAAACAATCGATTTACCAACCCGTTACAGCCCCTACAACACGTTCAAACGAATCTGCCAGAATCTTAAACTTGCATCCCAAGTAATCTACAAACCCTAATTTTCCATGAACATCCCTAATACATGTATAACACCTATAGTACTGATTAAACACCATATTAATCATAGCAAAACACATATGTTATCATGTGAAAACCCTAATCATGGCTACTAATAACAATCATCATCAAATCATCAAGAACATCCAAGAACTCCTACACATACATACATGCGATTCTACATATATTATTTTTAGGGTTTTTAAAGTTTTTCAATCATTATAATTCATCAAAAATCATAAGAATGTATACCTTGCGAAGGATTAAACTCCCTAGGGCCTTGAAATCAAACCCGAACTAGCTTGATTAGGTGAAGGATTACTTGATTGCTTGAAAAACCAAGAGGGGATGGGGGTGGGGGTTCGCACGGCGCAAGAGGGGCAAGGAGGTAGGGTTTTTATCTTTTCCTTGCCTCCTAATTATAAAAGGGCTTTGCTTGTTCCCCAAGCAATTGGTATTAGGGCCCTTCTAGTCCATTAACTTGACCCGTTAACCATGTTCTAGCCCAATACCGGACCCAATATTATTAACCATTCTATATTGTATAAAAACCATTGTTTTTATTATTACATAGCATATTACTCATGTTGTGCACGTAACTTGCATAATCTACGCATTACCTTTCAGTTAGGCGATCATTCACAAAAACATGTAATTCACATAAGCACGTACTTCATGTTCACCATAATTCACTTGTATATATTATTGCTATGTATGTCACATAATTCACCAACGTTTGGGATACAGGACTCATGTGTGTGTTTAACAAGGATTTTCCTACTTATAACATATGTTAGCATCTTCTAACATATGTTAAACCTACTTAACTAACCCTAGTTAAGTATCTAGCCATGTATGAACATGTAAGTTAACTAGAGTTCAGTAAAAGTATTTAACCTGAAAATGCGGGGTGTCACATCTTAATGTGCAGTGTCCGTGTCAGTCAGGGATCACATAATGTGGTTATTATGTAATGAAATTCATGAAAGAGATCGTTACGGACGGACTTGGATTATTGGACAATGTAAGTTGATCGAGTCAAATTCTAGTCACTCTTGTTTTCTTGAAACTTAAACCATCGCGAACCTTAACATTTCATCTTATTAATTTAATTGTGTCTCAAGTTGGGGGAGGACTGGATGTTTACACGGATGCGGATATTGATTTTATTCGTGAAGAATGGTCAGGTTATGTTGCGACCTTCATTTTCAAGTGATCCGTATGTTTAGGTCCAGATCGACTAATGTAATGTATTGACACAATGTTTTTGTAAATACTTGTGGTGGGATTCGACAAATGATTGTAATGGGTTTTTTTGTGGTATATAATATATGCAGTTTTATTATCAAATTTATTGATTTTGTAATTATAAATATAAATTATATCCAGGAATATTAGTCATTTTGTAGAAAAAAGAATTTAGGTAAAAAAACCATGACACGCAAAATGAGTGTCATAAAGGTGTGTCATAAATGCATGTAAAAAATGTCATAAATGAGTGTCAAGAATGTATGTCATAAAAGAGTGTCATTAACGCGTGTCATTAAAAGATGACACGCACTTGCATGTCATAAAAATTTAATGACATGTTCTTCCTTGACACTTTTTTGTGTGTCATAAACAGCCTTTTATGATGCACAATGCGTGTCAAGAAAGGTATTTTTTCTAGTAGTGTCATGTCAAGCTTTAACGGATCATCACCATTTGGAAGCGCCCAATTGAACTCATGAATCAAAGATGCTAAAATAAGTTCAACGCTCTTAACACCTGATTGAAATACTGGACACATCCTCCTCCTTGAATCGAACGGGATCAATTCAAAGTCTTGTCCTTTAAAGTCCAGTTTTGAGTCAAGAAATCTTTCGGGCTTGAATGATAATGGTTCATCCCAAATTTTAGAGTCCCGTCCCATTGCCCAAACATTGACAAATATTTTAGCATTCTTAGGTATTTTGTAATTCATAACCTCACAAGTTTAAATCGCCATATGAGGAAATAGAAGAGGCACAGGCGGGTGCAATCTGAAAGCTTCTTTTATCCAAGCTTGTAGATACTTTAATTTGGATAGTTGAATGTTCATGATTTCATGTGTGTTAATTTCATTTTTCACCTCTTCTTCTATTTTGGACATGACTTGTTGATGCCTCAAAAGCTCACTCATAGCCCATGTCAGTATAGAGGTTGTAGTGTTTGTTCCTGGTACAAAAAAATTTTGAAAACACAAGTTGAATTTAACAATAGTAGAAATAACAATGAGAACTGAAATTGAAAAAAAAGAAAATATATTTAACCAACAATTTCTTTAATGATCCAATCAACAATATGGAAAACATATGGTGAGTAATTTGTATTAGGTGGAATAAGACATCACCGGTGCAAATGTATAGAAAATTTTATATGTAATGAGTCCGACCCCTATTTTTATTCTTTAAAACCTTCAACATCCCTATTTAAAAGATCAAGATCAACCCTACAAATCTTACCATTACTCACATGCATGTTACATTATTTTAGTGCATAACTGTTTATGCATGTATGTGCATGCATTTGTTCATTAAGTGGGTTAATAACCCTTAGTTCAATATCAAGAAACCTAGAAAATAATTCTTTAGTGTCTAATGATGAACGACTAAAAAGGTATTTACTTACTGCAAGCAATTGATGCTAGTGATCCCCTGTATTTGCATGCTAGTGATTCTACAAATTTGATTGTGATATGTGATTTGTTGTGTTTTTATCTCTATTTGTTGTGTTTATCATGGTTGATGGTGTTGTTGGTCCTAATGAGGGTCAAGGCCCTGAACCTATTTTTGACCCTTTTATTGTTACTGTTGTTAGCAAAATTGATGCTAGTGATCCCCTGTATTTGCATGCTAGTGATTCTACAAATTTGACTGTGATTCGCATTAAGCTTAAGGGGACTGAAAACTACTGTGTTGTCACTGAAATTGGTAAACTTAAATTATGGGAAGCTGTTATTCTGCAAGATGTGCTTGTTGTACCTGAATATTTTGTCAACCTATTATCTGTGCATAAGCTTGCTAGGGACAATAAGATGTTTATTGGTTTTGATGAGAATAAGTGTTATATTCAAGACTTGTCAACAAAGAAATTCTTGTGAATGGTAGTGAGATGGATGGTTTGTATAGATGTGGGAATGCTAGTGTTTCTACTAAAATGTGCTGCAATAGTGGTGATTTGTTTAATCTTTGGCACACTAGGTTAGGTCAGCCTGCTGAACAAGTTGTCCATATTCTTAAACCTGAATTGAGTAACAAGGTCACTAAGTATGATCCATGTGATGTTTTTCATAAAGCAAAACAACATAGGGAACCTTTCCCTCTTAGTGATCACAAATGTTCTCATATTGGTCAGTTAGTTCACATTGATGTTTCCGGGCCTTATAGGCCTCCTGATAGAGATGGTCATAAGTTTTTCTTGACTATTGTTGATGACTATTCTAGATCTATCTGGGTTTGTTTAATGAAACACAAAACTAAAGTGTTTGAAAATTTTAAAGATTTTGTCAATATAATTCTTACACAGTTTAGTCAGCGTGTCAAAGTGATAAGATTTGATAATGGCTTAGAATTTGTTAATCATCAAATGAATGAGTTTTGCAAAAACAATGAGATAGTTCATCAAACTACCTGTGCCTATACTCCACAACAAAATGGTGTTGTGGAAAGAAAGCATAGGCATCTCTTGAATGTGGCTAAGGCCTTGTTGTTTGAGTCTAATGTTCCTATTAGATTTTGGTTTGATTATATTGTGACTGCTGCTTATTTGATTAATAGGACCCCATCTTCTGTGCTTGGTGGAAAGACTCCTTATGAAAAAGTTTATGGTTTTATGCCCTTTCTTGAACATCTCAAGGTTTTTGGGTGTCTGTGTTTTTCAACTATTTTAAATCATTCAAATAAATTTGATAGTAGGGTTGAGAAGTGTGTGTTAATTGGTTATTCAAATGAAAAGAAAGGATACAAAGTATTTAATCTAGAGAGTAAAACTGTGTCTTACTCTAGAGATGTTAAATTCTTTAAATCATTCTTTCCTTTTAAAGAAAACTCAGTCCACAAAAGTTTTGAAAACTATGTTTTTGATGAAGTTACTACTATAAACTTTTTTAATTTATTTGAAAACACATATTCTGAACAAAACTTAAATGTGAATGATCCCTATGATATAGAAAGGGAAATGGTAATGAGGAGTCTAGAACACAAGGGTCACAGCAATCAGATGATCCAGATGTTGTGACAGGCAAGGCTGATCCTCAGCAGCCTAATAATGCTCCTGTTGATCAGTCTGATAGGGTTGTGGTTGTGAATATAGATAATGAACAATCATCCACATCTGAGGGTGACACCAATAGTTCTGAATCTACTAATACTTCTAAGAGGTCAACTAGAACTATTAACTTTCCTAAGAAACTTAGTGACTTTGTCATTGAAGGCAAAGTCAAGTATGGTATTGAGAATGTAGTTAACATGTCTAGTTTGCCTGCTGAGTATAAATGTTTTGCTTCAAATCTTGACAAAAGCACTGAACCAAAAAGTTTTAAAGAGGCTGTTAATGACCCTAATTGGGTCAATGCTATGAATGAAGAACTTGATGCTCTTTATAGAAATAATACATGGGAAATTGTTGATCTGACAGAGAATAGACATAAAATTGGATGTAAGTGGATTTTTAAAATCAAGTTTAAGTCTAATGGGGAAATAGAAAGATATAAAGCTAGACTTGTTGCTAAAGGATTTAGCCGAAGAGAATGTCTTGATTATGAGGAATTGTTCTCCCCTGTTGTTAAACTGAAAACTGTTAGCTGTGTTCTGCATTAGCTATTAATAATAATTGGAACACATATCAGTGAGATGTTAACAATGCTTTCTTATATGGTGATTTAAATGAAGATATTTATATGTCTGTTCCTGAGGGCTATTCTAATGTTCCTGAAAACAAAGTGCGCAAACTTAAGAAGTCTTTGTATGATCTTAAATAGGCACCTAGAATATGGAATGAAAAACTTGTTAATGCTTTGATTGAGTTTGGATTTATTCAAAGTCAATGTGATCGTTCCATGTTTATTAAAAATAACAATTCTGTGTTTTTAATTCTCCTTGTGTATGTTGATGACATTATTCTTTTTGGCAATTCTATTAGTGAAGTTGAAAAGGTTAAAAACTTGTTTAAAACAAATTTTTTAGTAAAGGATCTTGGAGAACTTAAATACTTTTTAGGAATTGAAGTTCTAAAAACCCAAGATGGTATGTGTCTTACACAAAGGAAATATTGCACAGATTTGTTAATGGATTATGGGATGTTAGGTTGCAAACCTGTTACTAATCCACTTGAACCAAATAATGTTTTGACCATTGTTGTTGCAAGTAACAACAAGATATTAGTTGATATTACTGTGTATCAACAGTTAGTTGGAAAACTTATTTACTTGAGTCATACCAGACCTGATATTGCATATTTTGTTCACTACTTGAGTCAATATATGGACAAGCCCACTGAGGGTCATATAAAGCTTGCCTTTAGACTATTAAGGTATCTTAAGTCTGCCCCAGGTAAAGGTATTGTTTTCAAAAGGGGTAATTCAAATACTCTAAGTGCTTATGCTGATTCTGACTGGGGCAAGTGCATTGAGACAAGAAAGTATGTCACTGATATTGCATATTTCTTGGTGACATGAGAGTTTTGTCACCTGGAAAAGCAAAATACAGTCCACTGTGTCTCGGTCTTCTGTTGAAGCAGAGTATCGAGCTATTAGTGCTGCTGTTTGTGAAGTGATTTGGATGAAAATTGTTATTTGAATTAGGGGTTCATGTTGATCTTCCGGTTAATATGTTCTGTGACATTTCTGTTGCTTTGTCCATTGTAGCGAATCCTGTCTTTTTTGACAAAACTAAGCATTTTGCTCTTGACTTATTTTTCTTTAGAGAGCAAATCTCTAAAGGAGTGGTTAAAACTAGCAAGATTGCCTCGAAAAGTCAACTTGCAAGTATCTTCACAAAAGGTTTATCTACCACAGATCATCAAAGGATTTGTGAGTCTAGATCCATATAAGAAATAAAATTAGGGGGTGTTAAAAATATATTAACATTTTTCTATATATTTAAAATTTTATTTCTTTCAATTTATAAAATATTTTGCATAAGGATTCTTTGTAGGTGGGCTTGGATTGGATACCATGGGTTGCTCATTTGTCGTTTGGCCCAAAAGTGTAGCAGTGGTCCAGTTCGTTTTATGTTGCAGAGGCCTCGTGTTGGTGTGGCTGTTGGCACATAGGCCCAACCTTGTTTTTTGTCTTCGTAAGTGACGTGGCAATCCGTGTGAGAAAACACAGTGCCTCTCTAGCCGTTGGATGGTGTTATTCTTTGTCGTTGGATTTGTCAAAGAAACACAAGTGGCTAGCTATAAATAGTTGGTCTTCTTATCCATTATTTACTTTATGATCTCTTTCACACTTTTGTTTTCTGATATTATTCTCTCTCACTTTCACAGTATTATTAGGGTTTGTGTTATTCAGATCATCTTGATCTGATAACTTGTGCATCATTAAGGTGTTTAGTGTTTGATTTTCTTTGTGATAATCATTGAGAGTTTTTTAGGGTTGTAGTGAGGTTATTTTGTATTCTTTGATCTTGTCAGAGATTTGCGTACTTTGTATTGTTTTTGGTAATAAAATTGAATATCTGTCGACTATTTTGACTGAACTCAAAGTGTTAAGCAATGTAGTCAACACCACTTCCTCAATATTAACCACCTCTCCTTGCTTCTTAAGCACGAAATTCAATATTTGGCTTATTTTTTCTTTACGCAATCTAGATTGGGCTTCTAAAGCTTTAGAAGAGAACAGTTCAGTTCAGCATAGGGTTCTTAAGGTTTTCCATGTTTGGTTGCACTCCGACCACATTAGGGAGTGAGGTAGAAGGTGTGCATGTTTCACTGAGGTAGGAACAGCATGAGACGAAAGAAGATGATCTTTAGTTTTGAGAACTCGCATGGCAGCCTCTAGCAAAGAGGCCACCACAACAAGTTGTGTACCAAACCGGAGAGATATGGGAGGGCCATATGTTTTTGCGAGATTAGCGATGGAGACATGAGGTCTGTCGACCCCGACTTAATGTAAATTTCCGATAGCCGGCAACTGTGGTGGGCAAGGAGGAAGATTTTTTGTACTGTTAAAACGAAACAATTTTGTGTGCTTAATGACAAGTAAAATGAAGATGATTATTAATATAGCAGAGATAGGATACAAAAGATTGTAACCGCCTGTGTAAAAAGTTGTAAGATCCATTAGAGGTTTGTGATGAGATCGACTTAAAAAAGGATTTGTAGTGGTGATCACACCATCACATCCATTCCAATTGTGTCACCTTATATCACCACACTCAATGACATTTCATCATAAATTTCACGGGGTGGTCATCACGGTCATCACACCAAAATAAAATCTGTGATGATGATGGTGGTGAGTTGAGGAGGAAGATGGTGGTGGTGACCTGTGGTGGTGGTGAGGTGAGGAGGAAGATGGTGGTGGTGACCCTGGTTCAAAAATCTGTTTCCCGCAAAAAAAAAAAATAAATAAAAAAATTAGCAAAGTATGATGATGGTGGTGACCTAAGGACGATGATGATGGCTGAGGTGGTGGTGAGCTGAGGAGGAAGATGATGGTGGTGAGTTGAGGAGGAAGATTGTGGTGGTCGTGATGACGGATGGTGAAGATGATAATGGTGGTGGTGAGCTGAGGAGGAAGATGGTGGTGGTGACGGGTGGTGACAATGATGATGGATGGTGGTCGGCAACGATGATGATGGTCGGGGAGGAAAAAAAAGAGAGAGAATGAGAATTTGCGCCGTGGCATACATTGCGAGATTCCGTCATCGCGGTCGTGACAAAATTGGTGGGGTGGTGTTCGTGATGGTCAGGGCCATCACGGCTGGTCCATCACGGACCGCCCCGAGCCCCCTTATAGGGATTAATAACTACTTTTGTTTTGGAACCTACACATAAAGTTTCACTTTGCATCCTGGACATTTTATCCGATTGTTACTCTATCGAGGCTACTCGTGTAAAAGCCGTACAGTTTCTGGCGGAAGCCAAAGCCCCCACTGTACCAGCGTGAGACTGGTTCAGACAACATAGTCTGAACGTGTGGTGAGTTAGGGCCCGCCAACTAGGTGGGTGTGATGTATCTTTGCCACAATACCCGATAAGAACTTCACCTTCTAAAAAGAAATATATTTGAGCTACACTTCTTTGAATAACAATTTTCTGGTTACTTTTAAAAGTTTTTAAACTCAAAACTACTACATTAATTATTTTAGTCATTAATTATATTTTAGTGGACGTAAGATTCACATGTTTTAGATTTGAATTTGAAATTTAAAAACTTAAATAGAAGCGATACGTGATGCATTCACGTATCGAGGAATCATTAGCAATGAGCTTTCTATGGGTGTGGAACAGATCGAGGAAGAGCGGAATGATGTGGGAGGAGTGAAAACGATTTAATCTAGCGTGATGCATAAAATGTGAATCGTAGTTCTCGTGTATGCGTTGTAATAATGTAAGAAAATGCCAGCATCTAGTTGGCGGTCGAGAAATAAAAATTTGGTTTTATTGGCGGCTCAAAAAAAAAAAGAATGATACGGGATGTGAATGGATTATGGAATTTTATCAATCAAATCCTAAAGATTAATCGGCGATCAATCAAATTATTGGAATTTAAAACTCATTGTCATAAACAAAGGACGGTGGAGATTAATTAGCTGATATTTATAAAGCTTCTTCAATTAATAAGTTTAAAACCTTATTCACTTAACATTCAAAAAAATCATAAAAAAAAAAAAAAAAACATTAAAAAATCGTCATTGGAAACAATTGTAAGTTGGCCGTATTGAAGATTCAGATGAGATTTTTTAGTTAATATGACCAACCAGAAACGTCTACTGTTGGATTAAGGCAAGCTAGCATTCATGGCATGTAATGAAGATTTTGTTAGAAGAATTTATGCTGCTGGTAAAACCATACCGACGTCATCTTGTCCAGAATCAAGAGTTATATAACCAGATGGACTTAAAATTTTGTGAATATATCGACGTCAAAGAAGAGCACGTGTACAACATAAGTAGATGGTTTTATGCTAAAGCTTTGGACAGGTCGATAAAATCATATCCTTAATCAACAACGTACTACGAATGATAACTCCCGTCACAAGTGGCCGCTTATTAACGTATGGTTGAAAAGCTTGTGTGGGAAAGTTATTAGAAATCTTATATCCAGGTTACTGAAGGATCTTTCGCAGGGCCGGCCCTGAAAATTCAGGTGCTCGGACTGAGCTGTAAAACTTGTACCCCTTAGCTTTAGCTTTAGGCCTTAACGAAATAAATAATGTAAACTATTTTTTAAGTTACGATAAAAGTAATATCAAATTGATGAAATAAATTTTATTTTTCACTTAGGTTGTAGTCTAACAAATCCTCTTGAGAGAGGTTGAGAGTTCAAATCCCACCAATGGTGAAAATATAAAAGGGTGAAAATTTGGCAATTAAAAAAAATTTGTTTCAAAACAAAAACGAAAGTTGAAAAGGAAGTCAAAACCAAACGATAAAAAGCAAAAACAACTAAGTGTGAGCCGTATTCATTTCATCTTCTTCATCCTCTCTAGTTCTACACTTATTAATAAACTTGCAATTTTTTTTCTCAAACCATTTCATTATCTTCTTTAATTCTTAACCTTTCTCAACATTTACTTACTTTCTGTTTTATGTAAACTACCCTTTACTTTGATTAATACTTAACAATTTTGGGACTAAAACATACAAAAATACATCGAATTAAGTACATCACTATTAAGAAAACTTGAATTACTAAAGGGTTAATGTGTCCCCAAGAAATTGGGCCCGGGTCGGGAGTCCTCCCCAAACCCCTTAAGGGTCGGCCATGATCTTTCGTCAACAAAGAGTTCCCGCATAAGCTGGCCAAATCCAAACCAACACAGGTCGTGTGCCCGTTGTTAATCCATCGGTACTAGCCGTTTTCCTCAGGTTATGATATCCAACGATAATTCCAGAACAAGAAAAATTACATCAAGATAACGATAATCAACGTCATATTACGAATACTTTTGTTTAGTTTTTCTTTTTCTCTCTTTGTTGTTATTTGACTATTGTAATTACCTAACGGATAACCCCCTTCAATGAATAGTCCATGGTGATATAATTATATCCATGTGTATGAAACACGATAAATCATATTAATTAACATATATTGGATAAAACTACAACAAATCAAAGAATAAAAAAAATATTTATCTTAACAATGAAAACCCCATGATTCACGTTTACTTTGAATTCTTTAAATAATAATGAGATATCCTATTATAATATATATAGAGCGTAAAAAAACTGCCAAAAATAACCTCAACTTTTAATCCTGACCGTGTTAATTAAACCCAATTGCCATTAACTACCTTAAGTCTTAAGATTTGTTCTCAACTGGTTAAAGTCCAGAAATTTGGCGGTTATGCTTTTTGCCCCGTAGTTAGAATCTTTAGTGTTTTTTGCTCTCTCTCATACGCTCCTGCAAGTTATAATTAGTTGTGAATGTCCTAAATGTGATACCCCGCAAATTCAGGTTCTCACTTTAACTAAACTCTAGTTACGTTCCTTGCATTATACTTAACTAGGGTTAGCTAGATAGGACACACGTGCATTGTTGTGAGTTAATATCTGGTTACATGATTAGTGAAACTCGGACGTTGGTGAATAATGAACTTATGTGTCTCTGTGATATTTGATGAACTTATGTGAAAACCATACGTGATTGTGTGAACCTAAACCGAATACGTTAATAAAAATCACTAAAAGTGGAGCATGAGGTTGATTAGGGTCTTAACGCATGGGGTTGCACTTGTTACGGTCCGAAATAACGAAAACGTCGAAGGATAACGCGTCGGGTGACGAAACGAGACACGCACGCGGGCTTCGGGCCTGTGAGCGGCCGCTCACAGGGCCCGAGCGGCCGCTCGGATGCGTCTGACGGGTCTAAACCGCCTTAAACTCCTATTTAAGCATCCTTAACCCCCATGCAACCCCTAAACTCAACCCTAATCGCCCCCTTACTGCCCCACACGAAATTATTAACCCTAAAGCTCCTGCTAAGGCTCAAGATCATCAATTGGGAAGCTCCAAAGGCGCACGGTTGATCGAATCGAAGAGCCAAGGGTATAATCTTTGATTCCTTACACTTTTATCTTGTGTTTTGGTTATAAAAATCATGTAACAAAGTTTGTCCAGGTCTGAAAGTTTTTAATAATCATTAAAACATGAAGTTTTGAAGATTAAACGGATCAAACATAATAATAAACGATTAGTAACTTCATAGGATACCTTTTGCGCAAGTTATTGACGTTTTGGTCTTTAAAGTTGTGATCTTTGCATGTTTAGTAGTAGAATCTGATCATAATAAGTATTAGGGATGTTTGGTAATGATGATTGATGTTTGTTGATTGTTTTTATGCACACGGTACTCGATTAAAGTATGATTTAGGCGAAACTAAAATCTGGACAGAATGATTAGACGAACTTGTAGGAGCTGTAACACGGCCTTAACATAATGATTCTTGTATTTTCTTTGCATGGTTGAGTCACACCTGGTCTTAGCTTTTCATAATGGGTAAAATCAAGTGTTTTGGATGTCGGTTGAGTGGTTTTTGGAATTTTCATTGAAAATAGGTCAGGTCAGAATTTCGGGTATCAAACTGAGTCAACTTTGAGACATCATAACTCAAGTTTTATAAAGAGTTGGGTTGTGAAATTTTTACAGAAGGTTAATATTGGGGTAATATGAGTTTTCCAAGTGGATTCATCCCGTTTGGATGAATACACAATTTTTGGGAATTTATCTACCAAACTGACCTGTTAGGAAGGTTTTCTGAACATAGCTGTATTAAACGAATTTTAATTATTTTTTTGTTTGGATTTAAGACAAAAAGAAAATAGGTATTGTTAAGTGAATTCCAAAGACAATTCAGTAAAAATTTGGGAGGTTGACTCACTGATTTGCTATTTTAAATAAATTCGTTTTGATGGCGCACAATCTGTCCTGAAAACACAGATTGTGTATTATGTGCTTATGTGATTAATTGAGATCTTAAGTTGTATGAAATTGATGTGTAACTGAACGCATACTTGTATAAGACACATATGGAACGTGAAGACTAATTTTAATCAACACATTCACCAACGAATCCGTAGGGTTTACCATTGCATGTAGAATCACTAGGCGTCACATACACACTTTTGAACGTTTAAAACGCCTTGGACAAACGAGTTATATGGTGTAATGATATTACGCCTATACTCACTTAGTGACACTATTATTAGGGTGTCGGTAGCATACTTTACTTGCGGTTCGGATTTCTTTTGCTTGCACGTTAAGGTGAGTTTCACTACTCTTTTTCTCAAAAGCATGCGTCTCGGATTAGAGACAACTTTGGTAAACATTTTCTAGTCCAATTGGGACTACTCAGGTATGGACTCCTTGTGTGGGTCGGTTTTACGATTCCTTGTGTGGATCGGGCTTTTGGTCAGTTTAAAACTTATTGGTCCTTTGTAATCTAAACACTCTATCATTTAAAGTCCTTGCATATTATTGGGTTAATCGCTGGAGGCGAACGGGGTATTAGTTGATAGCGCTATTAGGTTGATGCAGCAACCTCATGTCTGAGGTGCTTGAGGCACGGGCATGAACTTCTGACCACAATTTCCGACTAGTGTTGATAGACGCCAGTCATTGAGGCAAATAACTATTTTCCTGAAGGTGTCCCAATAATCTTGTTTATTTACATTGAGTGGGCTAGCTACCCCTGACACACTTAAACTGACAACTCTTTAACTTTTTGGTCTGGAGGACCTACGTTATTACTTACTTACGTGGTTTTTGGAAACCAGCGCATTTGCATATTAAATTACTTTACTTTGTGAACTCACCAGCTTTATGTTGACACACGATAGCATGCTTTTGCAGGTAACTAGGAACGGAGCACAGTTAGGTCATGCATCATATCATGGGTCTCAAACATTAAACTATTTTGCACATTTACTATTTATTTGGTTTTGGGCGCGGTGTTTTGCGCAGACTTTATTTACTATTTTTCATTCGCTTCCGCTATACTATTATTGATTTGGTTAAGACTTTAAAACTTGGTTTTTACAATAACGAACTAAATGGTTGGGCATTTAGAGTCGTTCATGTGACTTATGGCTATGGGATCTTGGTTTGTCATGCGCCTCGCGGTATAAACCCCGCAGTGGAAATTTGAGGGTGTGACAGATTGGTATCAAAGCCAGTGGTTATAGTGAACTAGGATTTGCATCTAGACTATAATCATCATAGCATAAGTATTAGTACACTCACTATTCTCACCACACTACTAGCTATTTCTTGGATACGTATGCTGATCTAACGTATTGCCGGAAAACATGACTAACCCCGCTCATCGTAATTACTCTTCTTATCACCCTCTTGGAAGTTCGCAAAACACGTCTTTGAACCCGTATGAACAACCAGCTCAGACAGGGAACCCGGATGAGAATACCAATCGCTGGGTGTGGTTCACAGATATGTTACACTCATGGGTTGTAGGGTACGGAGTGCCAGCTCAGGTCCCTCCCATTATTGACTCATTGGAGAGGTCTCTGGCGGGGATGGTTAGGCACGTGCATACAGAGCTAGAGAATGCCTATAATGCAGTGAGGCAATTTCAGTCTTGGAGGCAGAATGCCGATGGATCTATTAAGCGCATGGAAAGAGAGATCGACCACTTGTTTGGTGAATTGGAAAAGACTAATAGTAAATTGGAGAAGGTTAATAGTAAATTGGAAAGGGTTGAAAGGGAAGCTGCAGAAGATAGGCACGAGAGATCGATTGCTATTCAGGAGACAGCACTGTTAAGGGAGGAGTTGACCCTGGTCAGTAACAAGCTTGAGGAAGCTCTAGCTCAGAATGGTGCAGAACCAGAGGAGAATCCAGAGGAGGATCCCGAGGAAGAGCCTGCAGTTGGGGGATTTGATGACCTCGAGGCAGCATTGGATGCCGCGCTCGAGGAAGAGTTTGAGCCTGAGGAGGAGGAGCCATTGGAGATAGAGATTGAGGATGAGAGCGAGGATGAGGGCTTATGCATCTCCATGGATCGCGACGACGACTGATTTCTTTTATATATTTTTAGTATTCATATATTATTATTATGACTTTTATTTCTCCCTAACGTTGTGAGACTTGAGGATTCTTTGTTTTGTGGTTGGATTCTTATTTACTACTATTACTTAAATTCTTTATTCTATTCTCGCGCATGTTATTTATATTCTAGCTTACTTGTACTATGTGAACGATTGTATGTGGGACATATTATTGTTTTCTCATGAGCATAGTGTAAATGTAGAATTACTATGGCGGGAAGAGGACACGGGAGAGGCAACATTAACATGACTCAAGCGGAGTTGAATGCACTTATCAATGATAGGATAGTAGAAGCTATCGCAGCTTTTCAAGCTGGTAACTTTATCTTGCTCTAAACTTTCCTCTATGCTCCAACGTTACGCTCTTTTATTCATTCGTGATTCCTTCGCATTTACACTCAGGTCAACCTGGACATCACCCTCCAGCCTGCACCTACAAGTCCTTCATGGACTGCAAGCCTCATAACTTTGGTGGATCTGAAGGGGCTGTCGGGCTACTGCGGTGGTTCGAGAAACTGGAATCTTGCTTCGCTATGTGTAACTGCCCACCAGCTGACAGGGTGAAGTATGCCACTGCTACTCTCCAGAACTTGGCATTAACCTGGTGGAACTCTCAAGTGCAGATGCTAGGTGTGGAAGTGGCTAACGCAACACCTTGGGCAGATTTTAAGGAACTGATGAAGGAGGAATACTGTCCTTGAGACGAAATCCAGAAGTTAGAAACTGAGTATCTCAATCTAAAGATGGCGGGATCGGAGATTGAGAAATACACCACCAGATCACATGAACTGGCAGCAATGTGCCTAAATTACTCCAACCCGCCCTACAAGAGGATTGAGTTGTATATCAAGGGCTTGGTGCCCCAGATCAAGAGCATGGTCACTGCTGCTAACCTCAATACCATCCAACAGGTTATTAGGATGGCTCATCAACTGACTGATCAGAAGGTGGAAGAGGGGGTGTTACCTCCTCGTGGTACTTCATCTTCTGGTACTAATGATAACAAGAGGAAGTGGGAGAATGCATCTGGCAAACCCCTAGGAAATGGCAGTCAGCAGCAGCAACAGAATAAGAAACATGATAGCCATGGCAGTAACAGCAATCACAACAACAACCAGGGAGGTTATGAGGGGACTCTACCTAAGTGCAACAGCTGTGGTAGACATCACACTGGGGCGTGTAGCAACTTTAAGTGTGAACGATGCGGCAAGATGGGTCATAAGCAGAAGGACTGCAGAGTGTTTATCCCGGGAAATCCGCCAGCTGCACAGCAGGGGCAGAGTGGTGGTAAAGGTTGTTACCAATGTGGGAGTGAAAATCATTTCAAGAGGAATTACCTGGACTTCCACCCGTTCCTCAAGTGGAGTTCCAGATTGACCTTGCACCTGGAGCAGCGCCAGTTGCACGCGCACCGTACCGTTTAGCACCAGGGGAGCTTCAAGAACTGTCTACCCAACTCCAGGAGCTATTGGATATGGGTTTCATTAGGCCCAGTTCTTCGCCATGGGGAGCCACAGTTCTGTTTGTTAAGAAGAAAGATGGGAGCTTTCGCATGTGCATAGATTATCGGGAATTGAACAAGGTAACTATTAAGAACCGTTATCCTTTGCCTCGTATTGATGATTTGTTCGACCAACTGCAAGGGTCGAGTTTCTACTCTAAGATTGACTTGAGGTCAGGATACCATCAGCTGAGAGTCCGAGAGGAGGATGTGGCAAAGACGGCGTTTCGAACTCGTTATGGACATTATGAGTTTTTGGTTATGCCATTTGGGCTAACTAATGCACCGGCGGTGTTCATGGATCTAATGAACCGTGTGTGCAAGCCTTACTTGGACAAATTCGTCATAGTGTTCATAGATGACATATTGATTTATTCCAAGAGCAGGGAGGAGCACGAGCAGCACCTGCGGTTAATCTTGGAACTACTGAGGAATGAGCAGCTATATGCAAAGTTTTCTAAATGTGATTTTTGGATTCGAGAAGTCCAATTTCTTGGGCATGTAGTCAACGAGGCAGGAATACATGTTGACCCAGCCAAGATTGACGCGATCAAAAAGTGGGTGGCCCCTAGGACCCCTACTGAAGTGTGCCAATTTCTTGGTCTCGCGGGATACTATCGGAGATTTATTGAGGGATTTTCTAAGATCGCTCAACCTCTCACTGCCCTAACACAGAAAGGTATTACTTATAAGTGGGGAGATGCCCAAGAATCTGCCTTTCAGCAACTAAAGTCCAAACTTTGCAGTGCACTGATACTATCGTTGCCTGAGGGTACAGAGGACTTTGTAGTGTACTGTGATGCGTCTATCCAAGGTTTAGGGTGCGTACTGATGCAACGTGATAAGGTAATTGCATATGCATCGCGGCAACTGAAGGGCCATGAGAAGAATTACCCCACTCATGATTTGGAACTGGGAGCGGTGGTTTTCGCTCTCAAAATCTGGAGACACTACCTATATGGAACGAAGTGCACAATTTTCACTGATCACAAGAGCCTTCAGCATATATTTGATCAGAAGGTGCTGAACATACGACAACGTCGCTGGGTTGAACTTTTGAACGATTATGACTGTGCCATCAAGTATCATCCAGAGAAGGCTAACGTAGTAGCTGATGCCCTCAGTCGAAAGGAAACAAAACCCAGAAGGGTGCGAGCCTTACAACTCACCATCCATTCTAATCTTCCTGATAAGATACGTGAAGCCCAGGGTGAAGCCTTGAAGGAAGAAAACATCGGGCTTGAGACCCTACATGGTGCTGATAAGCACTTGGAACTTAAAACGGATGGTCTACAGTACTTCATGGATCAAGTCTGGATACCACGATTTGGGGATCTCAGACAACTGGTGCTTGATGAAGCACATACCTCTCGCTATTCGGTGCATCCTGGTTCGGACAAGATGTACCAAGATCTTAAGACTCTTTACTGGTGGCCAAACATGAAAGCTGAGATAGCCACTTATGTTAGTAAGTGCTTGACTTGTGCGAAGGTTAAGATTGAATATCAAAAACCTTCAGGCCTACTCCAACAACCAGAAATTCCGATGTGGAAATGGGATGGGATTTCCATGGATTTTATTACAAAGCTTCCTAGAACGCCAACGGGCCATAACATGATTTGGGTTATCGTGGACTGTTTAACCAAATCGGCCCACTTCCTGGCAATAAAGGAAACGGATTCACTAGAGAAACTTGCGAACCTTTACATCAAAGAGGTAGTCTCTAGGCATGAGGTGCCTAGTTCTATTATATCTGATCGCGATGGGTGATTCACTCCTCGTTTCTGGACTACTCTCCAAGATGCTTTAGGAACTCGTCTTGATATGAGCACAGCCTATCACCCGCAGACGGATGGACAAAGTGAACGTACCATCCAAACATTAGAGGATCTGCTACGAGCGTGCGTGGTGGACTTTGGCAATAATTGGGATAAGCACTTGCCCTTGATCGAATTCTCTTACAACAACAGTTACCACACTTCGATACAGTGTGCGCCTTTTGAGGCACTTTACGGGCGCAAGTGTAGGTCTCCCATCTGTTGGACTGAGGTTGGGGATAGCCAACTAACAGGTCCCGAACTCGTGCACGAAACTTCTGAGAAGATAGTGCAAATTAGAAACCGGATGGCTGCTGCTCGGGATCGACAGAAAAGTTATGCGGATAAACGTAGAAAATCTTTGGAGTTCCAGGTTGGGGACAAGGTTTTGTTAAAGGTGTCACCTTGGAAAGGAGTGATACGCTTTGGGAAACGAGGGAAGTTGAACCCCCGATACGTTGGACCTTTCGAGATTGTCAAAAGGATTGGTCCGGTAGCTTACCAGCTAAATCTACCAGATGAACTCAGTGGAGTGCACAATGTATTCCACGTCTCGAACTTAAAGAAATGCTTATCAGATACAACACTGGTAGTGCCACTGGAGGAGATCCAGGTGGACGATCAGCTACGGTTCGTAGAAGAACCTGTGGAGATTCTTGAGCAGGGCGTCAAGAAACTCAGACAAAACACTATACCTATTGTTAAGGTACGGTGGAATTCCCGTCTAGGACCGGAATACACGTGGGAGCGCAGAGATCAGATGCGGCTCAAATACCCACACCTCTTTGCTGAACCTGAACTTGTGCATAGATCAAATGCCGAACATAAAGCAGCTCGCTCAAAGTGAATTTCAGGGCGAAATTCCTTTCAACTTGGGGATGATGTGACATCCGGGAACCAAGCGTACACTTTTCTAGCTGGCTTTACTGTTTACTTGCTGAATTTCGGGACGAAATTCTTTTCAACTTGGGGATGATGTGATACCCCGCAAATTCAGGTTCTCACTTTAACTAAACTCTAGTTACATTCCTTGCATTATACTTAACTATGGTTAGCTAGATAGGACACACGTGCATTGTTGTGAGTTAATATCTGGTTACATGATTAGTGAACCTTGGACGTTGGTGAATAATGAACTTATGTGTCTCCGTGAAATTTGATGAACTTATGTGAAAAACATACGTGATTGTGTGAACCTAAACCGAATACGTTAATAAAAATCACTAAAAGTGGAGCATGAGGTTGATTAGGGTCTTAACGCATGGGGTTGCACTTGTTACGGTCCGAAATAATGAAAACGTCGAAGGATAACGCGTCGGGTGACGAAACGAGACACGCACGCGGGCTTCGGGCCTGTGAGCGGCCGCTCACAGGGCCCGAGCGGCCGCTCGGATGCGTCCGACGGGTCTAAACCGCCTCAAACTCCTATTTAAGCATCCTTAACCCCCATGCAACCCCTAAACTCAACCCTAATCGCCCCTTTACTGCCCCACACGAAATATTAACCCTAAAGCTCCTGCTAAGGCTCAAGATCATTAATTGGGAAGCTCCAAAGGCGCACGGTTGATCGAATCGAAGAGCCAAGGGTATAATCTTTGATTCCTTACACTTTTATCTTGTGTTTTTGTTATAAAAATCATGTAACAAAGTTTGTCCAGGTCTGAACGTTTTTAATAATCATTAAAACATGAAGTTTTGAAGATTAAACGGATCAAACATAATAATAAACGATTAGTAACATCATAGGATACCTTTTGCGCAAGTTATTGACGTTTTGGTCTTTAAAGTTGTGATCTTTGCATGTTTAGTAGTAGAATCTGATCATAATAAGTATTAGGGATGTTTGGTAATGATGATTGATGTTTGTTGATTGTTTTTATGCACACGGTACTCGATTAAAGTATGTGTTAGAAAAAATTTACATAGCAGTAGCCGCTACGCCTCTAGTATATGAAGCTCGCATGGTTTCCGAGTCTCTGTACTTGCTGAAATACACTATAACATAATAGAAAAAGGAACCGGGCTTGTGTTTGACACAATTCCCTTAAACAGATTCGTCGTCTGTTCCCAGGGTACACCGGTTCAACAGTGCGGCGCGGTGCACTGCGGACTATCACACTTGCCTGAAAAGAAACCGGAACACAAGAATGCAGCCTCTTATATAGATAACATATGCGAGAGAATATATGTTTTTGTTGTGTGTGAGTGAGTTTTTAGTTTTTCAGGTTCAACACCTTTGTATCTCCTATATATGCACACAAATGAGGCATAAAGCCTTCCATTATATATAAGAACATGGATGTATGAAAAGTCTTCTTAATTAGAGACTTAATTTGAGACATAAAGACTCTAATTAAGTGACATAAAATATCTAATTAAAAGACATAAAACCCTTTAATGAAAGACATAAAACTCAAGAGTTTTAGTCTTTAATTCACCACATTAAGGTCTTATTAATAATTATAATTTATCAAATTATAATTTCAATATCATCCATTCACCATATTTCCAACAATCCCCCACATGAATGGAGATTGATCAAAACACACATATTTCGAACAAACCCCCACATGAATAGGAGTAATTCTGAGAAGCAGCCTCATTCCGATTAAATTTCAACAGTTGAGTTTTGCATACGATAGGTAGGTGTGACCCTTTGAACCTTCGCTTATGAAACGCACTTAGCCCACTGGCTCTGAGTAGAACGCGATGTCTTTGAACTCGTCTGCCGTTTGTGTGGACGACAATACGCTTCACACAAGACTCTCCTTAACAACGTCAAGTCCTCATTGTTGTGTCCGTTGTGGTCATGGACACGTGCCTGGTTCTGCGAGAGCTATTAAGTATCGTGCCCAACAATACCCTTCGAAGCGACCCCACTTCTCTCTCACATAGGTGATCTACTGGGACTGGTTACCTCAGTCAGATCATTAAAAGCCATAAGCTTAACCTCAACCTTGTCACTTTTTAGGAATGGACTAGGAAGCTTATTAAATCTTATAGTAAACTCCCTTTTTAATATGTGGGGTTTCCACCAACTCTCCCCCACAGTGACCTTCGCCAGTTCATACAATTAGGTTGTCCTATTGAACTCAGATCTTGGGATCTCCAGTCAGCTGAGTTAGGTTTCCTTCGCATAAACCTAGCCTTTAATGGGCTTTAGCCCCATTCCCATTGACGACTTCTGAACTAACTCTCTGCTTAAGCCTTTTGTTTAGCGGATCCGCGATGTTATCCTTTGACTTCACATAGTCAATAGTGATAACTCTTATAGAGATTAGTTGTCGTACCGTATTATGCCTACGTCTTATATACCTGTTCTTACTGATACACATCGTGATATGAGCTCTGTCAATTACCGATTGACTATCACAACGTATGCATTAGGCCAATGCCAGCTTCGGCCACCTAGGTATATCTTTAACAAATTGACGTAGTCATTCTTCCTATTCATCCTCTTTATCTAAAGCGATGAATTATGATTCCATCGTGGATCTAGCAATAAACGGTTGCTTAGGTAATTTCCACATTATCACAACACCTCCAAGTGTGAATAAATACCCACTCGTTGCCTTAGAATCATTCGTGTCAGATATCCAATTCGCATCACAGAACCTTCAATAACTGCTGGATATCTTTATATTGCAGCCCGTAGTCTCGTATGTATCCTAATTACCAAAGCACCCGTGTCACGTAATTCCAATGAATTGAACGTAGGTTGCTCATGTATCTACTTAGCTTGCTTGCTATGTCTGGTCTGATACAACTCATCAGATACATCAGGCTGCCAATAATTCTTGAGTACTCTAATTGGTTAACAGGCTCACCTCGATTCTTAGCTAGACGTTGACTCATGTCAATGAAAGTTCTAGCCACATTAGAGTCATTTCCATTGAACTTCTCAAGAATTATGTCCACATAATAGGACTGACTTATAACAAGTCTGTTTTAGGTTCGTGTGATTTGTACTTCCCAAAATCACATTCGTTCATATCAAACCTTCTATTTTCAAATGCAAGTCACCTCCACACTTAAGTGTTATTGGATAACTACCAAATGGGGTGATGAAAGTTTATTCCTTTCATATGTAACTTGAAAACTTCTCAAGTACTATTTTTACATCCCTACGGATTGTTTCTTAAATGGCTCTTCCCCCCACATTGCTTGCACTTTGATTAAGTTTGAGTAATATCACTCTTGATGACATTAGACACCCGTGATAAGATAGAGACTATCTATATCTTTGTGTTATAGAGGTCATCCATTGTATTACTCAACCCATATTTCTCACACGAACCGTTTTCTGAGCTATATGAGTTCTCCTCATATTCAGCTAAATAGTATCATAACCAATGAACTATTTATTCGGTCCTTTCGAGTCATCCTTTTTAATGAATTATATATTTGCTTTTACAAAATTCATTCTTATGTCGTCACATATGTTTGAATGTTCAAAATTAATTTATTCTCTGTGGAGCATCTAAATTAACAAGTATTAGTCTAGCATGCTTTAGACTACGAATACTTAGCATGTGAACAGAAGATGCCTCATCTGATTCTTCACAGCCTTAAGAGATAACTCACTATCTCTCCCTAACATTCACGTCTTAGTTTAGACACAAAATGAGATTTTGTTAACCATTCCAAAACCTTGGTTTAAAGAATGCTTCAAAACCATAATTAATTCCATCCATTAGGAACAAGACTCGTTTGCCTTTAATCTCCAAGGCTTCACCATTGACTCTTTAGGACTTAAACATAAGTCTTAACATAAGTCACTTTGATGAACATATTCATCATCAACAAGTCAATTAGATTGTCACTCAACGACATGACATTCACATATGCCTAAGTGATATGTATATATTTTGTTGAAACTATTTATTGGGTGACTCTCCCAAAATATATCACGAATCCTCCATATAATTCAACCAACATTGATGGTTTGTAGAGACTCTACACATCCATCACTATTCTAAGTCTTTTATAATAAATCTCGCAATATTTATTAAAGACTTATGAATAATAACATATATTTCTATCATATGTTATAGTCATCAAAACTACATTTGTGCATTTCTACATAAATGCTCTCAACATTAGATGACATATCTGGTTTTCGTGTATTTAACTTCAATACACTTGACACATTGATCATGATTATCTTAATGAAAATATATGAAGAGTTTTTTGTGGGGGATTGTTGGAAATATTAGAGGTGAATGTGAGTGATTGTGTCCCACATTGGTGGGAGGATGGAAATTGGAGGTGTTTATATAGTAAAGCTTGAATGGAAGAATCAAAATGTTAAGTTACATTATATTCTGGCTCCTACCCGCGCGCAGGGGGGGGGGGGTGCAAAAATGGGTTCTGGCTCGAAAAAATCCTTGAACCAACGCGACGCCCGCACGACCTGCGGACACGAATGCAGCTCGAAAAACCCGGGTCCGCGCGACCCTGGTTTTTGCTATTTATTTTTGCATAACGTAACTGATTCTTCCGGAAGAACAACTCTTGGTCTTCAGACTGTTTCAAGTTCTGGCTGGTCATTATATGCAGTTAATAGCATAATCAAAATGATTAATTAGAATATTAATCACGAATTTGAATGGCCATCAATTACACCATCTGTTTCAGCTTTGGTTCTACAATTATAAATAGACTTTCTGTCATGATACAGAATACACAACACAGAAACAAAACATTCTCTCACATACATCAAATTGCTGCAGCGGAGGTGATCGATTTCCGGTTAGTTTTCAGGCAAGTGAGATAGTCCGCAGTGCACCGAGCCGCACTGTTGAACCGGTGTACCCTGGGAACAGACGACGAATCTGTTTAAGGGAATTGTGTCAAACACAAGCCCGGTTTCTTTTTCTAATCTGTTCAGTTTTCTTCCTTTTTGTTTATGTGCAGAATCGCTGCTGTCTCTATTTCGCTGTAAGGTTTCTAACAATATGATTTAGGCGAAACTAAAATCTGGACAGAATGATTAGACGAACTTGTAGGAGCTGTAACACGGCCTTAACATAATGATTTTTGTATTTTCTTTGCATGGTTGAGTCACACCTGGTCTTAGCTTTTCATAATGGGTAAAATCAAGTGTTTTGGACGTCGGTTGAGTGGTTTTTGGAATTTTCATTGAAAATAGGTCAGGTCAGAATTTCGGGTATCAAACTGAGTCAACTTTGAGACATCATAACTCAAGTTTTATAAAGAGTTGGGTTGTGAAATTTTTACAGAAGGTTAATATTGGAGTAATATGAGTTTTCCAATTGGATGAATACACAATTTTTGGGAATTTATTCACCAAACTAACCTGTTAGGAAGGTTTTCTAAACATAGCTTTATTAGACGAATTTTAATTATTTTTGTGTTTGGATTTAAGACAAAAAAAATAGGTATTGTTAAGTTAATTCCAAAGAAAATTTAGTAAAAATTTGGGAGGTTGACTTATGGCTATGGGATCATGGTTTGTCATGCGCCTCGCGGTATAAACCCCGCAGTGGAAATTTGAGGGTGTGACACTAAAGGCGACTTGCCACCTATAAAATAGCATGTTGAGGCTTCAGACGTATCCTACATCACCCCTTCAAGCAAACAATCATTCATTCCTCCAGTTGTTGTCAAGTTTATAAATCATTATTAATTTGTTGGTGTATGTTCATCTTGCAAATATATCATTCAAGCCATTACTTATTTGGTTTCCAACATTTCATTATTAATTTGTCATTTATTAATTCAGTCGCTATGTTATATTACAATTTCTGTGCTAATTTGCTTTCATATTATATGAATCAGTTATTTACTGAATGGATATTATCTGCAAGACAGCAGTGTTTTTGTGGATGCCAACAACAGTGGTGTTGGAAACCAAATAACTAATGTTTTTGGCTTTTATGTACAACTTTATATTTTAATTAAGTCGATATGTTATATATCAATGTATTAGCTAATTCGCTTTCATTTTATATTGATCATTTATTTATTGAATGGATATTATATGCAGGTCAACATTAGTGTTGTGGATGGCAATTCCAAACATGATAATTCCAATTTATGTGCTAATTTTCTTTCATAGTATATGTATCAGTTATTTACTGAATGGATATTATTTGCAAGACAACAATTTTTTTGTGGATGCCAACAGCAGTGGTGTTGGAAACCAAATAACTAGTGTTTTTGGCTTTTGTGTATAGTTTTATATATTAATTCAGCTGATATGTTATATTTCAATGTATTAGCTAATTGGCTTTCATTGTATATTGATCAGTTTTTTGTTGAATAGTTATTATATGCAGGCCAATATTGGTTGTGGATGGCAATTGTAAACAAGAGGTGTATTAGATCTTCAAGGTAAAGGTTCAGTTGTTTGTTTTCCATAAAGGTATTTCATGTACTAGGTTGTTTCCAAAAAGGTATTTCATTGTAATCAGTTGTTGCAATGGATCTACTCTAATTTGTATATCACATCAGTTGTTTTTTATGTAAAACAATAATTGAGTATGGTGAAACGTGATCGGTTATTTATTGATAGTGTTTTTTTTTTTTTTTTTTTTTTTGTGAAAGTTTGTTTGGCTAAATATTAGTTAATTCAAATTTCTCATTATGTGAAGTTATTAGTTTTTTTTACATAATAACATCCAACTAAATCGAACCATAACACGGATTATTATAACTACCCACATTTCAAATCATAGTTGGCTAAAAATCAGAAACAATTAACGGTTTTTCTGTTTCTTTTTTTTTTTGGCTTTTGTGTACAACTTTATATATATATATATATATATATATATATATATATATATATATATATATATATAGGGGAAAGGGATACCGGAAACCCTCTAAAACGAAGAAACTTTGGAAACTCTAACTTCCCAAGCTTCTTATTGTGACACCCCAGGAAAATCCCACATCGGCCGTGGCCAGGAGAGATCCTTGGTTCATAAGTAATGTCCTGCCTCTTAAATCACCAACGCATTTTGGGGCTTAATGTTAGTGGATGAGAGGAGAACTCCACAGTTAAGCGTGCTCAAGTGGGAGAAATTTCAGGATGGGTGACCTCCTGGGAAGTCTCCACTTGGGCAACCAAAAACAAATCCGTGAGCTCTGGGAGGGCAAAGCGGACAATATTGGTGGTAAGAGGTGCAGGGTGTTACAGATGGTATCAGAGCCACTCCTGTGCCGTTCGGGATGGTGGGTGCATACCTCATCAGGAACGATGAGACTCTAACCTCATTAGGGACGATGAGACTCTAACGGGGGGTGAATGTGACACCCCAGGAAAATCCCACATCGGCCGTGGCCAGGAGAGATCCTTGGTTCATAAGTAATGTCTTGCCTCTTAAATCACCAACGCGTTTTGTGGCTTAATGTTAGTGGATGAGAGGAGAACTCCACAGTTAAGCGTGCTCAAGTGGGAGAAATTTCAGGATGGGTGACCTCCTGGGAAGTCTCCACTTGGGCAACAAAAACAAATCCGTGAGCTCTTGGAGGGCAAAGCGGACAATATTGGTGGTAAGAGGTGCAGGGTGTTACAGAAGATAGATCTATCGGGTGTGACGAACCCCACCTGACGGCTGGGAGCCGGGCGGGTGCATATTGTCTCTACTTGACACTTGACACTTGACACTTGACACATGGGCAGCAACTTGAGCAACGTTTGTCAGTAATGGTTTTAGCAACATAGTCGTAGTAGTAAGGGAACGTTTGTTATTTACTTGGAACTTTTGCACACTTGGCACTTTATGAGGAATTGCTGTACACATGAAAACGTTTACGAACTTAAAACATGTGAACTCACCAGCATTATATGTTGACGTCTTTTTGGCATGTTTTCTCAGGTCGCTAAGGTAGCAGCATTGAGTATAGGCGCACGGAGTCTCACGGCGTCTAGGGATCATATGCATGTTTTGTTAAACATTTCGAATTTTGAGTTTTACTTTTAAGTTGTAATAATACATTTTGCTTCCGCTGTGTTAGAACGGTTTTTGAAACTCAATGGTAGTTTACGTTGTTTTCTTATCATATAGATGTCGTTTATTGTAACCGTTGACTTGGATCATGGTGTGTCACGCGCCTCGCGGTAAAACCCCGCATGTGGATATCTCCCCTCTATGCTCTAATGTACATACTTGCCTACACAAACACTATCATGCACTAGTACTTGTCATAGTACGCTCTTGAGTGACTGTTCACTTTGGGATCTTCGTGCGATAACTGTTTCTTTTAGGAATGTGTGTATCGGGTGATTTGAAGTTCTAGCTAGGAGCACGCCTAGAGGACCATGTAGAGCGATTTGTTATTTCGGGTGCACACGAAATCATAAATCGAAATGCATGAAAATCTTGGTGGACTTCGTGTTCGGACTAATGGTCATGCTGGAACCACGTTCTGTATTCGTTTGGTCACTTGTAGCTCGATCTGTTGGTGATTTTGAGTGTCTTGTCTCATATTTGGCAGAACATGTCTGGTCGCGCTGGTGGACGTGCTGGTGGACGCCGTGGTGGCGGCGGGGGTCGCAATGTCGTTGGACGAGGTGGTGGGAACATCACCATGACTCAGGCGGAGTTGGAGAACATGTTGTAGCAGTAGTTGAACGTTGCGTTGGCTGCTTTCCAGGCTGCTCAGCAGACCCTGGGAAACACTAATCAGGTGCAGTCTGGGTGCACCTACAAGAAGTTCATGGACTGTAAGCCCCATTTCTTCATAGGGACTGAAGGGGCAGTGGGTCTGCTCCGGTGGTTAGAGAAGATCGAGTCGGTGTTTGCTATGTGTAACTGTCCTGACGCTGATCGTGTCAAGTATGCTTTTGCTACTCTAGAGGGACACGCTTTGACCTGGTGGAACTCCACCACTGCGAACCTTGGCCTGGGTGAGGCCAATGCTATTCCGTGGTCCGAGTTCGTTCAGATGTTGCGAGCGGAGTATTGCCCGAGGGACGAGATTATGAAGTTGGAGCATGAGTTCTGGAATCTGAAGATGGTTGGGTCGGAGATCGAGGAGTTTACTGCTAGGCACAACGAGTTGGCTGTAATGTGCCCCGGTTTGGCTACACCGGAGTACCGGAGGATTGAGCACTACGTTGCTGGGTTAGTGCCGGAGATTGCTGGGCTTGTTGCCGCTGCTGATCACACTACTATGTTTGCCACTGTTCGGGCAGCTCACAAGCTGACCAACATGAAGGTTGCTGAGGGTGTTCTACCTCCGAGGGGTGCTGCTGTGAAGGCCCCTGCGGACAACAAGAGGAAGTGGGAGAGTGCTGGGAAGAACGTTGGGTCATCTCAACAGCAGGTTAAGAGGCAGGACGTTGTGGGAGCGTCATCTGAGCAGAAGACTGGGGGTTATGTTGGTAAGAGTCCGAAGTGTAACACGTGTGGGTATCACCATGTTGGGGTTTGCGATGCGTTTCGCTGTAATCGTTGTCAGCGAGTCGGTCACATGGCTAAGGATTGTAGGGTCAATCTGCAGCCGAAACAGACTCAAGCGGTTGTCCCCGCTCCTGCTCCTCGGGGAAACCATGGGTGTTATAACTGTGGGGAGACTGGACACTTCAAGGGGGATTGTCCTAAGCTGAACCAAGGGACTGCAGGTGGTGCTGGGAACGAAGGCGGCGGTCGAACTACTCGTGGTCATGTTTACGTCATTGGCGCTAGGGAGAACCAGGAGGATCCTGACACTGTTACTGGTGAGTATTCTTTTCTTGATTCTCGTTATGCTCGTATTCATTCTCGTTCACATTGTTTGGCGATTCGTATTCATTGTGTGCATTCAGTTTGGTATTTGGTCATCGTTTTGCATTCATGGGTCTGATGTGGGTCTTATAGAGATGCTACTTGGACGGTACCGGTGTGTCATTATACTGATCGCAGTAGTCTCTAGTAGGCCTTCAATCAGGAGGATTCATTCTTTTGTATTCACTTTGGGGGAGGGCGGTTCCCCGGCATAGGATATCTGTTGATATCATCTTTCGTTCGTGGTTATCATTTTGTTTGTGTTATGGGAAACGTTACTTGGGTTAGGTCGACACTCATTACTGTCGAAGAGTGAATCTCGGGGCGAGATTCCTTTCAACAGGGGGATGATGTGACGACCGGGAAAATTTTTCTTTTTATCGCTTCGTTCTCTTTGACTTCGGGAAATTTCCGGGACGAAAATTCTTTCAACAGGGGGATGATGTGACACCCGGCATGTTTGGGTCAACATTTTATAAACACATAAGTCTACCTTAGCGAAAAACGTTTATTAAAACATACTTGGCGGGGTCGGTAGAGTCGTAACACAGTCCGTATTGTCCAGGGTTCAATGATCTGTAGGATCATTGGGAGTCATTTTGGGAATACACTAGTACCGGGTCCCGTTGTTGGTGAATTACATAAACAAATTAAGTGTATGTGTAGATTATTGTCGTATGGTGGATTATATGCTTAGATGTGTTTAAATGATGTGTAGATAATCATTCGTGCTTAAATATGTTAAACATAGACTAAGGTTGCATGCTCGTATGTTAGGGTGCGTTAGAATGCGTTAAACACGACAAACTGGAAAACTAGACAAACATGGACCCTGGTTCGACCACTTCGAGTGGTCGAAGGAGGAAACTTGTTTGGTTCGACCCTTTGTAAATGGGCGAACCTGAGATATAGAATTGAAAGAATTCCCTTCGACCAGGACAGGGCTCATTCGACCCTGTGAAAGGGTCAAAGGAGAGTACATTCGCCCAGGTAAAAGGGGCGAATGTGAACATAGTATAAATACCACACTTCGTCATTTTTCACCATTTCACAAACCCTAAACGTCTCTAAACACTCTCTAGCATCTTTAAACATTGGGGAAGGAGTTTTTGCCCTTGTTTTCTATAATCTAACCTACAAACATCTTCTACACAAAGATCTAAGGTGTGTTCTTCATTCTAAATCATTTTTAAAGCATTTCAATTCGTTTTCATTAAACCCCAAGAGTCCAGATCTGATTTCAAACATGTTTTCATGAATAAAAACCTTCCTAATATCTTTCTAAACAAAACCTATTCATAAACAATGAGTTTTCATACAAAATAACATGTGTTAATGGTGTTTTATGTGATGTTATGTATTGTTTGATGATTGATTGCTGTATAGATGTTATAACAATGATCTAGGACTGTTATTGATGACGTTTTATGATTGAGATAGGTTACAATTGATTATTGATGATGTTATGTACATTTTAGGGATTTTGGGTTAGATCTAGGGCTTGTTCATGATGATAGTGATAAGGATATGATTGGGGGTTTCTTGTTCATGATAATCTGAGTATATTAAGTTGATAATTGATTGATTTCATAAAGTTTCCTAATTGGGTAAAGATTGCATGCGTTTGATGTGACATCTCCATAATTTGCTAATTCGGGTAACTTGTAAAACGAACGGATTTCGGGATAAAATTGGTAGGGTTATGTAGGAATATGTTAATGATAGTTGACTGCTGTGATTGGTAATGTTTCGTGATGTTTTCGGACTGTTTAGATGCGTTTTGGTGCGTTTTATAAAATGCTGATGAAAACGGGCGAACGTGGAATAAAATTGGTTCGAATGGGCGAACGTGGAACAAAAAATGGGAAAAACGGGCGAACGTGGAAAAACGGGCGAACGTGGGAAAAACGGGCGAACGTGGGAAAAACGGACGAACGTGGGAAAAACGGGCGAACGTGGGAAAAACGGGCGAACGTGGCTCAAACGGGCGAACGTGGAAATGGGAAAAACCACATTCGACCATCTGATGTCCGGAATGAGATTTTTGATGCAAACTAAGTGTTTTATGCTTGAAACCTATGTGTTAAACTTATGTGCATAAGTAATTGATGTAATGGGTCACCAACGGGATGTCGGGTCGGTCTGGGATGTCCGGTTAACGTTTAAACACACTTTTTAACACACGTAGTCAAGATCTGGACAATCGGGGACTAGTTAGCCTTCGGGTTAATAGTCATCACACTTATGTAAACTCATTGATAGGTTGTCATTAGTTGGGATTATCATACACGTGTTGTTATCAGAAGACGCACTCTAAAGTGAGTTTCACGGCCCCTCTTTTATACTCTTTTCTCTCGGGGGAGAAGCATGCCACACGTTTTAGCAATGCAACGTTTATGATTCGAAAACGCAACTCTTATGAAACTTACCACTTTTGGAAACATAACGCTTTTGAAACGCAACGCTTTTGAAACACGACGCTTTTGAAACACAACACTTTTGAAACGCAACGCTTTTAGAAACATGACGCCTTTTGGGAATGTGACTCTTTTAAGAAACGTGACACGTTTGGCACTTGGCATATTTAAACATTGGCACTTGACACTTTTAAACATTGATGTTTGGCATTTGACACTTGACGCTTGGCACTTATTTACTATACGACGAAACCTAAGTCCCTATTGAAACCATGAATGTGCGGGGCACAACGGGGGAAATGTGGATAGATCTATCGGGTGTGACGAACCCCACCTGACGGCTGGGAGCCGGGCGGGTGCATATTGTCTCTACTTGACACTTGACACTTGACACATGGGCAGCAACTTGAGCAACGTTTGTCAGTAATGGTTTTAGCAACATAGTCGTAGTAGTAAGGGAACGTTTGTTATTTACTTGGAACTTTTGCACACTTGGCACTTTATGAGGAATTGCTTTACACATGAAAACGTTTACGAACTTAAAACCTGTGAACTCACCAGCATTATATGTTGACGTCTTTTTGGCATGTTTTCTCAGGTCGCTAAGGTAGCAGCATTGAGTATAGGCGCACGGAGTCTCACGGCGTCTAGGGATCATATGCATGTTTTGTTAAACATTTCGAATTTTGAGTTTTACTTTTAAGTTGTAATAATACATTTTGCTTCCGCTGTGTTAGAACGGTTTTTGAAACTCAATGGTAGTTTACGTTGTTTTCTTATCATATAGATGTCGTTATTGTGACCGTTGACTTGGATCCTGGTGTGTCACGCGCCTCGCGGTAAAACCCCGCATGTGGAAATTTGAGGGTGTGACACTTATCATCTGAAAAAATTAGGGTATGTAATATACATGATTTTAAGAGTTTTGAGCCAAAAAAATCAAAAAAGCGCCGAGTGGATATTTTTAAAAAAAAATGAATAAGTTTTTTTTTTGTGTTACGTATGTTACACAAAAACAGACATGTTACATATGTAACACAAAAAACTTATTTATTTTTTTTAAAAATATCCACTTGGCGCTTTTTTGATTTTTTTGGCTCAAAACTCTTAAAATCATGTATATTACATACCCTAATTTTTTCAGATGATAAAAAGTTCGGGAAGTCACAGTTTCCCGGGTTTCTTCGTTTTAAGTGGGTTTTTATTTTAACCACCCCCTATATATATATATATATTCACATGTCACCTAATATTTGATACGTTTGAACTATATAGTACTAATATTTTTTTTCAGATGTTGTGGTTGAATTCTGTTGGTAAGAGTCTTTTCTGTGATCCGTCAGATGTGAAGAATTATTAATTGTTTATTGATTATCATAAATCAAAGAATTATACACGGATTAAGGTAACATTTATTTCATCCTTGTATTTTGTATGTTACGGGACTGGAGTTAAATATGTTAGTAGTGTTATTGGTATTCTATGATACTCTCTAATATGTGTAGTACATATTTTATATATATCATTTCTTCATCTCCACAGAATCTCTCTGATGCTGGGGATATCGTTTCAAGTGGATGTTCTTTAATTATTCAAAATTCAAAAGTTTATGGTAAGAGTATATACAATTGTGGTGGTAGTGAAATATCTAAAAATAGAAGCTCATGAAAGAAGATGCATTTGATAAGGATATTGATTCATTTGTAAGTCTTTTTTTTTTCAACCATTGCGACTTAACATATATTTATATTTTGTTGTGTGTTTAGTGTTTTTTCATGTTTGTTTTGTATCAATTTGACTTCACAACCGGTTTACCTGACCTTGAAGTGGATTTTAACCGAACTAAGTATGATAGCATAGATCCATATATGACGATTGGTAAACCAAGCGATGATATGTTGTTAAGCGAAGTTACAAAAGATATGAATGTAAGTTGTATAACATATAGCATATGGTATGGGTTATAGAATGTACACTTATTTATATGACATAATTATTATCAGGAATATTACACTTTATCAAAATGTTAATGGTTCTTCAAATGAAATGAATTTCATCCCGGGCACATCATGGTTTCCTTGTAGTTCATGCTACGAAAAGGTTTTGTGTTACATTGACATTGTTTATCACATTAATTGCATTGTATGCATTTACTAACATGGTATATTATGTTTTAACGTATGCGTGAATTATGTTTAATCTTTAACTTTTGTTTACAACGTCAACAAACAGATGGAAAACTTGGCTACATGGAAATGGACTAATGTCATAGATGTTGATATTTTAGATGATAAGGATAGTAACGCTATAAATAAGTAGATTAAATATCATACCATGTTTAGTTGCTAACATTTGTGGTACTTTGGGTTTATGTTATTTTTTTCTATGTATTTTTTTTGTTGTTGCTGAGATTCATTATATATATTAGTTGATCTGTTTTTGTTATAAGTATGTTGGTGATGTGAATTTTATTTTGTTTTGTTTTACAATAAACGTACTGATGCCGTTTATTTATTGTACCGTTAATTCAGTGGTTTGCTAAATATTACTACCAGTATCATAATTGAACCTATTGTTAACGGGAATGAAAAAAATATTATATAAATCAACCGCCGTTTCGTTTGCATTAAGCAGAAATAAGTTTATAGGTGTGTATCAACCGTTATCATTCTAATAGTGAAAAGTTAGTTTTAACGATACACTGTTAGTTTTAAATGTACATGGTTATCAAGACTTATATATATATATATATATATATATATATATATATATATATATATATATATCCTTATACACGCCTTGCTTTGCGGTCAAAGATAATCACAAAGCATTGTAAAAATACACAACCCAAAAAAAAAGATGGCACAAGTTGTTTATTGGTTGTTCTGTGAGTTCTGCCATCGTTATCTGGTCGATATGAGTGATAATACGCGTTTTGTATTTGGGTCAAGGAAAGCCATCCTGTAAATGGATGATGAATTCCAACGTCGAGTTTTTGAAGTTGGAAAAACAATTAATCTGCTTCGTTTTGAAGAATTCAGATTAATGGGTAAGTTAGACAGTAAGTTTGGAGAAAACAACGAGGAAGAGTCGCTGCATGTGGTGAGGTGGGTTTACGCTGAATCGGTTAGTAGCGTATCAGTGACGTTTGATGATGGTTCAGTACAAATGTACCAGCAAAATGAGATAGTAAACTCCAACGGTTTGGAGTTCCTACAGGAAATGATTGAAGTCAGGATGGCTAACGTTAATCGAACTACAACAGTGTTGTTTCTTGAACGAATGATTTGATAAGGAAGTTGCAGGAGGAAGCTGAACAGGATTTAATGGAATTGCCTGCATCTGATGATGAGTCATCAGACGAAGATGATGAAGATTAGTTATGTTATGTGTAATTTCTGTTTTGTCTACTTATGGTTTATTGTGTTTTTTTGTTTTCTATTATTATGTATTTTTGTTTTAAAATGATTAATGTTATTTTCCCTTTTTATTGAATGAAATGATTGATGATGTTAAAAAAATGTTATATAGAAATCTGCAATTTGTATGTTGGTTGCTATACTTATCAAAATCAACTTATGTTTGTGTATGTTATTTAAGTGAGTTCGTATAAACACACGATGAATTTCATATTAAGTTGGGAAAAAAACAATCACATACGCACGTTTTGACAACAATTGATAAAATGCTAACTAACGCAACAATTCCCATGCTCGAACATGGTTGAAATTAATTCCATATATCGAAACATATTTATCTTGTGTGAGTTGTATAGCCATGCCCTAGGAAATATTAGAATTCTCGGCAAGCGTATCTTCAAGTAGGGTGTTCCAAGGAAACATTTAGTTTACACATCTAAAAAAAGAAATTAGATTTTAACGTAAAACAAGATTATATAATAAATGGTTAACACATAATTATGGGCTGTTAATTTTTTTCCATCTTGCCCAATAAGTATCAAGATATTAAAATGGATAAAACTAAACATTTGTGACAAAGTAGACATCGGTTGTTTAATGTGTGGCATCAGTTGTTGTACTGCAACATCTTTATTTTTTTAAAAACAGTTGTTTGAATCTATATAGCTTTTTGGTCTGCTGTTTCAGACGTTTACACGTAACTGCTATAACAATTCAAAACCCATCTTTCCCTCAATACCCGTCAATTCCACAAAAGTCTCATACTTCATCTTTCTCCTTTCCCTTATTTGTTTTTCAAAATTCTGCAACTTTATCAAACCCTAACCTTTAAAATTTAACAATGCCTCTGCGACTAAAACCAGTTCACAATCTGGTTGCTTTTCTCACTAAATTAGATGAGCACCCTCAATATCATGGAATGATAGATGTTCAGTTGAATTCACCATATCGTTACGCCTTAATCGTTGATCCGCCACTATATATAACTACTCTTCGTGAGTTCTGGACTCATGCTAAGGTTAATTTCGAAGGCCGCAAACAACCTACCACTTTAACGTCAAAATTTAAAGACAAGTCAGTCTTAATTACATCTGATGTCATATCCCGGGCTCTAAAATGACAAGATTCTGATGGTGCCAAAGCATTTTTAAAACTTGACATGCATTCGCTATTTATTGAAAGTCATTATTGTTAGGATCTGAGTTTGTTTGTTTTGATTGTTTAACTAAATGATGATAATAATGGAATGAAAGTAGAATGAAAGTGCAGCGGAATAATAAACTGTAAATCAAAACAAGAGAGTAAATGTTTTTCAATCGAATGCTTTCATTAATTAAAAGATTTCAATCGTACAAGTTACTCCCCCTCAGCCTGATCACACAGTTGTTTGTCAGAGAGAATGTTTTGTGTGTGATGCAATAGAACAGTACATGCACTGTTCTATTTATAGACTGACTCAAACCACTGATGACCTAGGCTGACGTCACCTAAGACAGTGACCTCTAACAGAATAACAAACTTAAACATCTGCTATACAAACTACTGTTACATTGAAAGCACTGATAGTAAACAGCTGTTAAAGATAAACTCTGACGATCTTGTATCCACTGCTGAAGCCTAAGTGCTGTTGCTTCCAGCAGTGCTTTGGTCTTCAGTACTTGTATCTGCTGTTGCTCTTCATCAGACCTTTGGTCAGCAGTTGTTCTTCATCAGTTGTTTCCTTAGCAGTTCTTTGTATCAGCAGTTGTTGAGCAGTTGTTTGGATAGAACAGTAGTTAGGGTCAGCAGTCTTTTGGGAGAAGTAATTTGTAAAGACTGTTTATTCAAGGATCAAATAGATAGCATATTTTGGCTTTCCAATCATCTGTTCTTCTCCAGGTCAGCAGACCCAACAATCTCCCCCTAGAACAGATGATGCCAAAACTCAGCTTTATTCATTGATCTTTATTCCTCATCAGACTTTCTCAGATTTGACCTTTGAATTGTAATTCAAAGTTCAAAGCAAATAGGTCTTCTTCATCTCTTTCCAGATCCAGATTTAGCAGTGCTTGGTGATCTTCTGCACAAAGGCTGTAAGCATCATCCATACTGATCTTCTGAACCTTTCCATCTGACCTGAGCAGTGTCAATTCGTGGTTGTCTTTGTTGACCTTCCACTTTAGAATTTTTGAGTCAGTGGATTTGCTGAGATGAACCTTTATTCTTGATGAGTTGGGTGATGGTGGTCTTCCTATGAGTTCTCTTAGTTTCTCTGTTGTGGGATCAGAGAAATAATGGATTTGATTGAAGAGCCCTTCCTTTATGAATGTGTCAGCAAACTTTCTTTGGTCTTCCTCTGACATCTCCTTTTGCCTTTTGAACTGTCTACTTGCAGCAGCAGTGAGATCAGAGGTTTCAAGTAAGCTGTCTAGGCTGAAAGTCTGTTGGGGTCTCTTCATCATTGGCTCATCATTGTAGACTGGCTTTCTTGGAAGGCTGGGATCCTTCTTTCTGTTCTCTTCCAGACTTTTATAGGTTTCAACCAATCTAAGCTCTGACCATCTGGAAACAGACCTCATCTCCCCATAATTAGCAGCTACAATCTCCTGCCTCATTCTTTTGAACTTCAAGGCTCTGACTGGGTCTCTGCCTTTGCCAAAATTGGGAATGGAGACTTTAGCTTTGGGATTTTTGGCCATTTCTTCAATTCTGATCAGTTCTTCCCTCAAAGCATGAGTAGTCCAGCCATTGAACTGCTTTTTGTTTGCTTTGTAGGGCTTGGTTGCCATTATCTGTTCAAGTAGGGATTCCCTTACCTCCTTCTCCAAATCTACACTGAGAGGCATGGTGGACATGGAATTGCTCAGGGTCTTAGCAAAGTCTTCAATCCTTCTGAGTTTGCTAAGCTCTGCTGAATGGATGCCCTGAGCAGTCCTGTCATCCTTCCCTTTGCATTTCTCCCTGATGATGGCATCCACCTGTTCACCCTTGTATTTTAGATAGGTATCAATGCTGAGGGGAACAGGGAAATTTGGGAGAGATGGGAAGGATCTTTCAGAGGGTTGTTCAGTATTATAGAAGGATTGTAATTCCCCCTTGAGTAGATCAAGTTCAAGGGGATACTGAACAACCAATGGTGTAATGGTTGGTGGTGGTCTATGGGTTGTGAATTTGGATGTATGTGGTGAGAATGAAGTGAGTGGAATGGCTGTGATGGGAGGAGTGGATTGGGCAGTTGAAATGATGGTTGGTGATGTGTGTATGTTCTCATCATGCACAACAAAGGTTGATTTTCTCTTCCTTGTGTACATGATTTTTGGTGAAGGTGATTTGGTAGCAGTGGTTGGATTAACATCTGTTGGCTTTTTAGAAGAACCAGCAGATGTTGGGGTTTTGGTTGGTGATGTAGGTTTGGTGGTTGTTGGTTCAGGAGTGTGTGTTGGTTTGGGTATAGTGGTTTCAGTGGTTTGGGTGGCAGTGGTTTAAGTGACAGTGGTTTCAGCAGCAGTGGTTTTATCAACAGAGGTTTGTAACTTGGATGGTGGTTTTCTAACATGCTTGGCAGGTCTTTTCATCCTTTTAGAGGATCCCACATCTTCAGTTTCCCTTTGTTGTTTCTTCTTGAGTTCAATCAATGACTCTGCTTTAACTTCCAAGGTGTCAGCCCTTTGTTGTTTGGACTGAGCAGCCTTTTCAGCTTCTATGTTTGCAGAGTCATCTACTGCCTTATTCTTTTCAGTGGTTTGTGGTGGTGGTGGTGGTGCTTGATGTTGTTGTTGTGGAGCTGATTTGGTAGACTCTGGTTTCTTGGCAGACTTGGCTTGACCTTTTTGAGAAGTTGGGCAACCAAAAGGATCTAATTTTGGTAGCCTATCTCTGCCACTCTCCCCCTTTTTGGCATCATCAGCCGTGAATTCATCATCAGTTTCCTCCCTGAGGATGGTGGTAGGGGCAGAGCCAGTAGTCTTCAGCAGATGGTCCTTGATGGCTTTGATGTCAGCATGTGTATCTTTGTACCTTGCATCAACCATATTTCTGATCTCAGCCATGTAGGTTTCATGTGTTTGATCAGCCAATTTCCTGTGAGCTATGATGATAGGGGAAACTGATTTCCATAACTCATTGGCTATATCAGTGGTAGATGGTTGACTCTTGGAGAGATCTGCAATTGAGCTTAGGATAAGCTTAACATCAGATTTGATGTCAGCAACAGATGTTTCAATAGCAGAAACTCTGGCCGTCAATTCTTGGTATTTTGACTCATCTCCTAAATTAATAGGATCATCTGAGTCCCTACCAGTGGTAGTTTTATCTGATTCAGGCCTAATAGGTGAATCAGATGCCCCTTTTTCTTGGTACTGGGGACTTCCAACTGTTTTTGGAGACACTATGGTGGCTTCAACAGTTGTTGCCTTCAAGGGAGTCTTAGCTATGAAATCACTGTCCTGATGTGAGACAGTGGTCTCTACATCAGTAGTGGCTGCTCCACTTGAAAACTCACCTAGAGTTTCATTGAACCCTGGTGGTGTAACCTCCTCTTCTGTTTGGGGGATAGCAGATTGAATATTCTCAGGCTCAGTCACTTGTTGGAGTATACTCTCAGTGACAGGTGGAAGAGAGGAACTGGGATCTTCCTGAGATTCAATTGCTTCAAACAGGGGTTGCATTGTTTGTGGAACATGTGATGGTGAGAGTGGTGGAGTAAGAAGAGAGTTAGCCCTAGGAGAGGGGCTTGTGAACATATGGTCAAGTGACTCAAATGTATCATGATGTGTGTCCCCTTGGCTTACAACATGATCCTTTTGAGAGGATCCATGAGGAGGTTGGTCAGGTGGAGGTATGTCCAACTGTTGTGAGGAAGTAACAACAGTGGTTTCAGGTTGCTTTTGTTGTGCAACAGAGGTTTCTTCTGGTACCTCAACATCCAGAAGCCTCATTTGTGGTTGAGTGGTGGTTTTTGTGGATGAATGTTTCTTTTTGGAAGTGGCTGGTGTGGGTTTCACAGCACTGGATGTAGTGCCATGATCACCAGGAGCAGTGGGCTCAACAACAGAGGTTTTGACAACAGTTGTTGCCTTTGTCCTCTTTGTTTGTGTTTTAGAAACTTTGGACACTTTTGACACTTTTTCTTGAGTGCTTCCACCCAGCATTCTTGTGAAAGTTTCATCAGTTAAGCTTTTCATTTGCATAGCAGCACCCTTTTTGAAAACTTTTTCAGGTAATAATTTTTGTAAAATTACACTAAGAATTCGTGGGTAAATAAGAAAAGCATTGTTTGACCCAGACTTGACTGCTTTCACATTTGATACCAAGTCCATGAACAATCCCTGGGAAAGATTGAAGTCAGAGTTTGACAACATAGCATATCCCAGATATTGCATCCTTAATGGAATTTCATTAAAGGATGTGGACTTAGCAGAGACACAAAGAAGAAGAGTATGGAAGAAAAATTTCATGACTGGAGGGAAAAACTTTTTGAAAAGAGTTGATCCAGTCATCTGACCATCATACCCTCTTTCTTGGAACTCAGTGTGAAGCTCTGTTTTAGTGAAGGAATCCTTACCTGCCAGGTCATTCAGTGTGAAGGTTGTGGATATGATATCAGGGGTAATAACGATACTGGTGTCTCCAATTTTGGAAATAATGGATGTAGGCTTTTTATCTTGTAAAAGAAACTCGGCATTCAACCAAAATTCTTGGAGTGTATCCAGATAGATGGGGGCGTTGGCGGTTAGGATGGGTAAGTATTTGGAATTGAGGAAAATGTCGATGGTGGAATGAAATGGAGTGTTGTCATCTGTTTTAATCAGATAGGGGAGACAATTGTGTGTAGCTTTGGCTTGAAGATCCATTGTAATGGATTTCGACGGGGAAAATGACTGAAGATTGATGAAGGGTTTGAGAATGAAGAAGGCGGTTTACAGTATTTTGAATACAATGAGACAGTGTAACATCTGTTGTGGTAAAACAGGGTTTTTATAGGCTCAGTGAAACCGCTGATGTGGCCAAACATCGCTTATATGAGCAGACGTGGCAATCATCTGATGGATGTAACATCTGGTGGAGAACAGCTGTTTTGGTAAACAACTGATACAAACAGCTGATGGATCCAACCGTTGGTTTTTTTTTTTTTTTTTTTTTTTTTTTTTTGTTAATATAGTATATAGATATATATATGGACAGTTGTTTTATCTGAACAGATGTTCTGAAACAGATTTTTCAACTAACCGTTGTTTTATCTGATCAGATGTTTGGAGCAGACTTTTCAACCAACAGTGGAAATGAATGAAACAGTGGTTGTTTTATCTGATCAGATGTTTGAAAACAGATTTTTCAACCAAACAGCTATTTGAGGAAAATATTTGATTTCTGAACAATTTTATTTATTTTTTTTTTTAAAAAATTTATTTGGTTAATCCATGTTTAACATGCCAATTCTGGAAATCAGATTTGTAAAGGTAGATGTGTCTAAAGCTTTTGTTAACACATCTGCCAACTGATCCTCTGTTGGAACATGGTGTAAAGAAATCAAACCTTTTTCATAGCTGTCCCTGACAAAATGATGTCTTATGTCAATGTGCTTGGTAGTGGAATGAGAGACTGGATTCTTGATGATATTTTCAGCAGCTTGGCTGTCCAACATGAGTGGAGTCCTAAGTGCAGTTATCCCAAAATCCAGTAGTTGATTTTGAAGCCACATCAGTTGGGCTGTACAGCTTGCAGCAGCAATGTATTCAGCTTCAGCTGTTGAAGTTGAAACAGCTGCCTGCTTTTTGCTTTGCCATGAAACTAAGGCATTCCCTAGAAATTGGCACCCTCCTGAAGTGGATTTTCTTGTGGTGTGACAGCCAGCAAAGTCACTATCTGAAAAACCTGAAAGCTCAATGTTTCCATTAGCAGGATACCAGATACCAAGTGTGGGAGCACCTTTGAGGTATCTGAATATCCTTTTCACAGCAATAAGGTTTGACTTTCTGGGTGAAGCCTGGGATCTGGCACAGACACAGGTAGCAAACATAATGTCTGGCCTAGATGCAGTTAAGTACAATAAAGACCCAATCATACATCTATAATGTGTTTGATCAACCAGTTCATCCTTGTCATCAATAGTGAGCAGCTTGACTGTACTCATGGGTGTGCTACATGGCTTACAATCATTCATCTCAAATCTGGTTAATAAATTTTTGACATATTTGTTTTGGTGAATGAATGTGCCATTTTGCAGTTGTTTCACTTGAAGACCAAGGAAACACTGAAGCTCACCCATGGCACTCATCTCAAACTCTGCTGTCATGAGTTTTCTGAACTCTTCACACATTTGGTTACATGTGGATCCAAAAATGATGTCATCCACATATATTTGAACAATCATTAAGTGTTTCCCTTTCCATTTAAGAAATAAAGTTTTGTCAATTTTACCTCTTGTGAAGCCAATGGATAAGAGAAATGTGGAAAGAGTTTCATACCAGGCCCTTGGTGCTTGTTTGAGTCCATACAAAGCTTTGTTGAGCTTGTAGACATAGTCAGGATGGAATGTGTCTTCAAAACCAGGTGGCTGACATACATAGACCTCCTCCTGAATCTTGCCATAAAGGAAAGCACATTTGATGTCCATCTGATACACCTTTATATTGTGGTTGACAGCAAAGGCTAAAAAGAGTCTGATGGCCTCTAGTCTAGCTACAGGAGCAAAGGTCTCATCATAATCTATTCCTTCTTCTTGTCTGAAGCCTTGAACCACAAGCCTGGCTTTATTCTTGACAACAATACCCCTTTCATCAGTCTTGTTTTTGAAGACCCACTTTGTTCCTATAGGACAAACATCCTTAGGAAGTGGTACAAGCTCCCATACTTGTTGTCTTTTGAACTGAAGGAGTTCTTCTTGCATGGCTTCTACCCAACTGTTGTCTTTCAGTGCCTCTTGGTACTTGACAGGTTGTGTGAGGGATAAGAAACCTGCAAAAAGACAGATATTTGAGGATTGGCTTCTTGTGAGCACTCCCTCTCTGATGTTGCCAATGATCTGGTCTGGTGGATGAGCTCTTAAGTAAATAAGATCTCCTTGATATGGAACAATGGCATTTTGAGGTGATGGACAGAGGTTTGGTGACTCTGTTGGTGTAACATCTGTTGGTACTTCTGTAGTGCCAACAGATGTTTGGAATGGTAATGGAGGTATGGGTCCAAGTGGTGTGAAACTTGACTGACTTTTGTCAACAGATGATTGACTTTTGTCAACAGATGATAGGTCAGTGGTAGTGAGGGGTGAAGCAGAGGTTTGAGGAAAGGACTGGCCAACAGTGGTTGACACAGCTGTGGCAGAGTTTTGACAATTGTTTTGAACAGCTGTTTCCTCTGATGCAGAGTAGACTTTGTAGTGACTGGGAATCACAACATCTGTTCTGTAATCTTGCTGTGGAGACTGTGGAATACCTGCATTGTTAGTCTTAACAGTGATATCTTCAAATTTGAATTTATCTAAATCAAATAATTCAGCAGGGTTTGCAGGGATTTTCAGAGATGAAAGTTCATTGAACTTAACATTCAAGGTTTCTTCTATTGTCTTAGTCCTTGTGTTAAACACTTTGTAGGCCTTAGCAGTAGAAGAATATCCCAGAAAATAACCACAGTCTACTTTGGCTGCAAATTTTGAAATGGAATCTTTAAGATTTAAAATGAAACATGGGCAGCCAAAGATTTTGAAGAATGAGATTAATGGTTTGATTTTGAACAAAATTTCATAAGCAGTTTTTTGATGTCTGGGGTTGATCAAAACTCTGTTTTGAACATAGCAAGCAGTGTTTACAGCTTCTGCCCAAAAGGACAGTGGCAAACCAGAATCTGCTAGCATGGTTCTTGCAGCTTCTATAAGAGTTCTATTTTTCCTCTCAACTACCCCATTTTGTTCTGGTGTTCTTGGGATGCTGAACTGGCTCACAATCCCTTTTGACACACAGAAGTCATCTAACTCTTTATTTTTAAACTCTGTTCCATTGTCACTCCTGAAAACTTTTACTGGCGAGTCATACTGCTTTTCAACCTTGGTGACAAAGTCCTTCAATATACCTGCAGTCTCATCTTTAGAGTGTAAAAAGTAAGTCCATGTAAACCTAGAAAAATCATCAACTATGACAAGACAAAATCTTTTTCTCCTTAGACTCATGATTTTAACAGGGCCAAACAAGTCCATGTGCAACAGTTGTAAGCACTGACTAGTTTTGGACTCATCAATGGATTTGTAAGAGCTTTTATGTTGTTTCCCTTTTAAGCAAGAAACACAATGCTCATCACATTTAAATTCTTTTGATGGAAGACCTCTGACAAGGCTTTGTTTTGAGAGTGTGTTGATAGTATTAAGGTTGGTATGACCCAGTCTCCTATGCCACAATTCTGTCTCCTTAGTGGAGGCAGCAGAAAACAGACAGACATTTGCCATAGGATTATCCTTTAACATATCAACAACATACACATTGCCACTTCTATGAGCAACAAGCTGTGCTTTGCTCTCAGCAATAATGGTATCAATCTTTTTCACCACTTCTGGCCCAATAATCTTACAAGTTTTCTTTGTGAAAAATGAGCCATAACCTTTGTCACTCATTTGTGAAACACTCAGAAGATTAAACTTGAGATTATCAATAAGATTGACATTTTCAAACTTGAGTTTTCCTGCCTGTACAGTCCCTGAACCCAACACCTTACCTTTAGAATCATTACCAAAGGATATATCACCCCCTCCATGAGCCAAGAAGTCCAGAAGTAGGGCTCTACATCCTGTCATGTGCCTGGAACCTCCACTATCTACATACCAAAGACTATCTAAACAAGCAGAAGCTCCCTGCACATCAGTAAATGATTAGTTTTGGTGAGTGTCCAAAGCCAAATTGGCTTTGGATGGATCCTCAGACCTTTCAGACTCAAGTTTTGGAAGATGATCAGTGGTTTGGACCAATTTTTGAATTAGGGTCAACAACTGCTGCTGACCATTTGCCAGTGCTTGTATGTCAGCACTTGGGGCAGCAGTTGTTTGATCACTTCCTGACAGATGATAATACCCATATGGATTTCTGTTCACTCTTGGTTTAGAGGGTCTTTTTGGCTCCTCATAAACATGTGGCAGACTGTGACATGGAGGTTGACCATAACCTCTTGGGTATTTGCTTGTGGGTGGAGCATCTGTTACTTGGACATCTCTAGAAGCAGATGTTTCAAGCCTTTTTGTAACAGATGTTTGGACAGGTGTGAAGGTCTGTTTGGGCTTTCCTTTTGGAGTACTAACCACAGGGTTTGCAAGAGTTTTTGCTTTGTATTCTTGTATTTTTACATCAAAATTTTTGAGATACAAGCACTCTTTAGTCTTATGATTCTTTTTCCCACATATTGAGCATGTGGCTTTTGAATCACATTCACTTGTTCCTTTGTTGATATCATATGCTTTTAGAAGAAAACAGTTTTTGGTGATATGATTCTTCTTTTCACAGAAATCACAAAACAAGTTAACAGTCTTTTCTTTCTTCTTCCCCTTTTCAGGCTTCTTTTCAGCAGATGTTTGAGCATCTGCTGGAGAATCTTTCAGGGGAATGACTTTTGCCAAGGGAATGACCCTTGCCTGAGGAGCTGTTTTTCCCTCAGGAGTCTTAAAATCAACAGGTTTATAATTCTCAAGAGTATCACACTCATCAGACCAAGTAGGTTTAAATTCATATTTTTCAAGTTCAGCAAAAGATGAGGAACCTTCTGGTTTTTCAAGAACAATTTTCTTACCATTTGGTTCAGTGATTTTAATCTCTTGACCCTGCAGGTTTGTGGGTACTATCTCAACAGACTTTTGATCCTTTGTGTCAGTGTTTTCAAAAGCTGGAGCAGTGGTTGCAAAACCAAAGCCAAACTTCACATGACTTTTGGTTTGTTTGTTGAGTAGCATCTCAAAACCTCTACATGATTCCACCCATTTTTTACATTCAACTTGGGTGGACTCAAGCTCACTTTTACAACTTTGATATTTTGTTATCATAGTTTGGAGCTGGTCTTTGGTAATAGTTGCTTCATGTTTTAGACTGCTAATCTCAGATTCTTTTGCAGTTAAACTTGTTTTTAAATCTTTTGTGAGTTTTTCAAATTTAACTTCATCATCCAAAATTTTCTTTCTAAGGTTTTCATTCACCTCTTTAATGTTAGCAAATGCTATCACACATTTGTCAGAACACAACTCTTTGAGAATTTGAGGAGATACCTTAGCAGCAGCCATCAATGCACAATCACACTTGCACTCACATTCATTAGATGCACTCCAGGGATCTGAGAGATTCACAACCTCTTCTTCCTCAGGTTTCTCACCTGCAACAACTTCACTAACAATATCATCAGTCACAACATCAGATTCATTTACCACTTCCTCAGACTCAATCTCATCAACCATAGCCATGAAACAAAAGTTTTCTGGTTCATTTTCAGCTTTGGCAACCAGTGCAAAATTCTCATCTGTTAGCTCATCAGGTAGACTGCTCCAATCAACAAAGCCTTGTGTAAAGAAGCTCTGTTGACTGGTCTCTGCAGGAGCAGAGGATGGTGCAGCAGTCGTTTGAACAGGTGGTGGAGCAACAGGTGTTTGCACATAATGGATCTGAGGAACAGTGGTTTGGACATACTGGACAGGAACAGTGTTTGAGGACTGTGCAAAATGAGCAGTGTTTTGCACATTTGGTCCAGGGGTATTATAGGAATTCTGATAAGTGTTGGTCTGTGGTCTTTGATTTGGATAGGTTATCATAGGTGTACCATGTTGACCCCTACATTCCCTAGCAAAATGACCAAACCTATGACATTTATAACACTTGATCTTTGATTTATCCAACCCCACCTTAGATCTGCCAGTCAACCCTGGAAACCTTCTCCCTGTTTTCTTGTAAAAATTATTAGTTCTTACACTGAGAAGGGCCAATTGGTGCATAATGTCCATTTCTTCCAAATCATCTGGGTCAAAGTATTTCAGGTCATCATACTCAAAGGATATGTTATCAGATGCCTGTATATCACCACCACTTGCTGTGAAAGCATAGTTAGGTGAATAAGAATCAGAGTTAAAACCTGAGTTAAAACCTGAAGTTATGTCAATAAAATGATCATAACTCTGATCCTTTGTGTTTCTAGGCACCTCATCATGACCCAAAAGTGCTGTATTCCCAAACACATAGTCATCAGACACTTTTCCAGAGTCCTGGAGCTTCTTTTTCTGGTTAAGCTCTCTTTCATAGGTCAAGAGCTTACCATGAAGCTGGGTCAGTGATAGGTCTTTAAATCCTATTGAGTTTCTCATAACAATTGCAATAGTGTCCCATTTATCTGGTAATGATCTTAAAAACCTATGGTTCAAAGTTGAATGAGGGTAAGTAAGACCAACCAATTTTAGTTCACTAATTAAGCAGTTAAATCTCTCAAACTGTTGAGTTAATGACTCTCCTTTGACATGACTGAATGTTTCATATTGTTGGTTAAGTATTTCTCGGTTGTTTTCAATAACCTCCTCAGTCCCACCAAACTGCTCTTTCAGTGCATCCCACAACTCCTTTGCACTGTTACAGTGTAACAACCCAGCATATATATCATTGGGTAGAGCCATGGCCACAATACTGAAGGCCTTAGCATCTAGCTCAATTTTCTGAAAATCCTGGTCGGAGTAGTTTTCAAGTTTCTTTGGCTCAAACACTTTGGGATCTTCAGTACTCGGCACAGTCGGAACATGTGGTCCGAAGATAACCGACTTCCAACACCCAGTGTTTTGTTGAGCTAGAACATGGCTCATCCGACGTTGCCAGATATTGTATTCAGATCTGACAAGCATCGGTGGCTTGTTGTTCGTGCCAGTGTTATGTGGATCGTGATTGATAGAAGCCATTCTCTGATTTTTCAAAAGAACAAAGTCTGTTTAACAACGGTTGAAACGAAATTAAACTATTACTCTGTTTTCAATCAAACTGACAAACGATATCAATAATTGTGAGCTGATTATTAAATTGATTTGTTAGATCGAATTTAATTGACCAAGCTCTGATACCAATTGTTAGGATCTGAGTTTGTTTGTTTTGATTGTTTAACTAAATGATGATAATAATGGAATGAAAGTAGAATGAAAGTGCAGCGGAATAATAAACTGTAAATCAAAACAAGAGAGTAAATGTTTTTCAATCGAATGCTTTCATTAATTAAAAGATTTCAATCGTACAAGTTACTCCCCCTCAGCCTGATCACACAGTTGTTTGTCAGAGAGAATGTTTTGTGTGTGATGCAATAGAACAGTACATGCACTGTTCTATTTATAGACTGACTCAAACCACTGATGACCTAGGCTGACGTCACCTAAGACAGTGACCTCTAACAGAATAACAAACTTAAACATCTGCTATACAAACTACTGTTACATTGAAAGCACTGATAGTAAACAGCTGTTAAAGATAAACTCTGACGATCTTGTATCCACTGCTGAAGCCTAAGTGCTGTTGCTTCCAGCAGTGCTTTGGTCTTCAGTACTTGTATCTGCTGTTGCTCTTCATCAGACCTTTGGTCAGCAGTTGTTCTTCATCAGTTGTTTCCTTAGCAGTTCTTTGTATCAGCAGTTGTTGAGCAGTTGTTTGGATAGAACAGTAGTTAGGGTCAGCAGTCTTTTGGGAGAAGTAATTTGTAAAGACTGTTTATTCAAGGATCAAATAGATAGCATATTTTGGCTTTCCAATCATCTGTTCTTCTCCAGGTCAGCAGACCCAACAATTATGATCGTCAAGTTGATTCCGGTACGTCGCACAAGAGTCGTTTTCTGCCACCAGAGAGGTATTTGATACACACCATTTTACATTGCTTATAGCCTAAAACCACTTGGTGGGATCAAATTCCATTACCTATGCAATAATTGCATACTCAATTTTAGCGAAACAACCTTTCAAGATGTCAAAATATGAGTTGGTGTCGAATTGCAAAACTGAAAGAAAAACAAGCAAATTTTTGTTGTATCCAAGGTTTGTTATGCAAATCTTGATGTACCTACTTTGGGAAAATGAGGTTAAACTGGGGCAACCTACAGCTTCCAAATGTTTAAGTTACCAGTGTTTCACGAGGTTGGGTAAGGTTAAAAAAGAATAAGAAGATGATGTCGTGAGTAATGAAAATGGGGTTGAAATTAATCATCAGGAACGTGTTGCCAAGCGACAAATAAGTAAAACGTATTTTCAAAAATAAAAAAAACCCCAAACTTCTAGACTGGAGGTTGCTAAAAATGTGGATGTCTCTGGCAATATGTTTGGAACACAAGATGAACAAGCTGATAATCATGTTTTGTCCTCACATTATACCTCATCATCGCCTTGTAGTCAAGGGATTAAAGATGCATCAAAAGTGGAACATGTTGTACACCAACTGAAGAGCAATATAGAAGGCGAAGCTTTGATCAAAGTTCGTGTTTCAAGTCCCCATACCATGGTTGAACCTTTTGATAGCCTAATCCAGTATGCAGAAACATCATTTGGCAAACTTCTATCTAAAGGAGTTCCCCTGTCTTCATTAACCTACTGCTTTGAACAAGAAACTATTGATGGTAAGGCGCATAACACAACAAGCAAAATAGAGAGAACCTTACCAATTCCAATGGATGTTGGGCCAAATGTTAGTCTTGACATTTTGATTGTTGATGAGTTAGCAACAGATTTTGTTCATTGTCATGAAGACGCAGTTGTTTCTTATGAAGAAAGGAGTAATTTATTTAATGTCTCGGAGTCTCCAATAGTTGTTGAAAAACTGGAATTCCTTAATAACAATTCTTTTGTTTAGCACCCGGATGAAGGTCATCGTCCTAAAGATATAGATGCACTAGATATTGTTCAGAAAGACACGTATCCGGTTGTAAAGTTAAATACAACCACATCAAATAAGGTGTTCAATGATTCGCTTAATTTGACTTACATCTATCATTAGATGGTCTTAGTGCTTAGGTTCCTGAACCGAGTGAGAAATTTAATTCTCTACCTACTGTTCAACTCCAAAAAAACCATGAATTCAGTGAAGGTAGGTTTGCATCTCTTTCTTCAAGCTCTGGTGTGGCAATGACCTCTTGTATCAAAGCTGAAGAACTTGTCCCTATTATGCAACTCATTTTTGATAGTCATTTTAGAACCATTGAACAAAAACATGACAATATGAATCAGTTGATTAGAACATATTATGATTCTTAGTTCAATGATTTGCGAAGAATGGTTAATGATAACCAAAAGCAGATTGCTCACCTATCAGGAGTCACTCCTTCGGCCCCTTGGTTTTCGAATTACGAGGTTGATTCACAACATGGCGAACAAAGTCCTGCTTTCATGGGGGCCGTTAAGCGTGCAGAAATAGCCAGTGCAACTAGAGAAGATAGAGCTGGAGGTAAAAAAACCAGATGAGAGTTTAAGAAAGTTTGATGACCAAAAATAAGTGTACAAACAAAATCAAGCGGTTAACAATGCAGCTATAGTCAGACCAGCATTGGAAGTTCAAGATGCACAAGCACGTCTGTTAATGACAGGTCTTCGTAAAGGGGATCGTATGATGTTTGATTCTAACCAGGTCGCTTATGTTGGTATTAAAGCATATTTCATGGGGGCCGTTAAGCGTGCAGAAATAGCCAGTGCAACTAGAGAAGATAGAGCTAGAGGTAAAAAAACCAGATGAGAGTTTGAGAAAGTTTGATGACCAAAAATAAGTGCACAAACAAAATCAAGCGGTTAACAATGCAGCTATAGTCAGATCAGCATTGGAAGTTCAAGATGCACAAGCACGTCTGTTAACGACAGGTCTTCGTAAAGGGGATCATATGATGTTTGATTCTAACCAG